>JBAWJX010000099.1:0-94819 GCA_037356095.1 Xylaria sp. Z21 | reverse complement strand
TACCCTAGGGGCACCTAACTGCTCCTTCCGACCGTATATTTAAGTCGATTTTCTTGTTTTGCATGGGTCCTGCTGCAAGGTGCCCGCTCGCTGCTCCACTCCCCATATAAACTTGACCAGATTTGGAGCATGTGGGGGAAATGACCCATCTATTTCCATGTTAGGTTTAACGTGATGCACCGATACTGAGGAGTGATCTCCCAAAAACTGACCTGGTGGGTGGCTAGGTACCTACATCCCGATGCCACATGCAGTAATGCTCCTCGTTCCATACCTGAATTCTGCACAGTGCGTGTCTCCATTCGAGATACTTTTCGCTCTCCCGCCCCTTCAGGTTCTCTCCCTCGTCTATCAGGTATTCCATCACCTACAGACTCACCAGTCACTCACTCACTCATCGTTCATTACCGTCGCTCGCCCACACTTGTCATCCTCTCGCCTTCCAGCACCGTGACCCTCGACGTCCACTTCCTCAACGAACCGCAGGCAAACCTTCCGTGGCGGGCAATCTTCTCTAATCTAGGTACTTGGGTTTACGACAAAAACCAAGAGGTGTCGTGGTTTGCTAAGGGGCTAAACTAATCTTGGACCGGTGTCGCGTTGCCTTGTTTTTTCCCCTGCTTCCGTTAAGGAGTTTGCTTATTCCATATTCCACGATCCCATCCATCAGATCACCGCCCCCCTTCGCTCTCGGCTCAGTTGACGACTCCAACCAAAAAGACTGCTATACGGCCGCGATACTTACACACAGCGTTCTACTCCGCCTCCATATCCACTAGGTTTTTCCTCTTTTCCCTGCATGGCATACATGTGTTCGTCGCAGTAGCCGTGTGTGTCCTCGACCCCCAGGGATTTCAGCCGCCGGCATGGAACCCAAACGCCCTCGCTCGAGCCAGACTACCGTGTCGGTCAACTTTGACGAGCCCAACTCCCTTTCACCCCATCCGAGGATAAGACTGGGCGTTTCGGAATGCATAGAGACAAAGACCGTCACCACGACCACGACCACCAAGCGATCCTATCCGCCACTACTTGTACGCGAGTCGAGACCGCTTCTCTCTCTCGACGCCAAGGAGTTTCCCCTCGCCCAAAAGCCCACGCCTCCCGAACTCGCCCACTTCGCTTTCAGCATCGACGGCCACGACGGACACGATTCCTTACCCTGGTCTGTTGATCATGACAGTCTGGATCATCAAGACGTATGCTTATCCTCCCTCTTCCCCTCTCTTGTCGAACCTTCTCAATCGATCCTCCCTATTCAATCCTTTGTCTTACTAACTATGCCACATTCCAGTCCCAGCAATCGGCCGGTGATGGCTCTACCCAAACTACTAAGGCCGATACAGTCATGGAAGACTCGTTCGCCGAGTCCCATACACCCTCCTCAAAACCCCATTCCCCGTCCTTCCAGGCGTCATCCCGGAAATATCTCAGAATGAGCTCCAGATCAGCCTCGCCCACCATCCGCGGTGCCGTGAAGAAAAGCGCTAACCGCTTATCTGTTCGATCGCAAGCTCCGTCCTTTCCCTACAGCCTGGCTGATAGGCTGGAGCCCGGCTTCTTTCGTACTTCTCGCCTCGAGAGTAGTGGTGATATAGCGAGTAGACCTACCGCTGGTTTTCCTGTGACGCCCAACGCCACCGATCTTCCTCAAGGCCTTCTTAACCAGCCTGCCAAGTTTCGGCGCACGAGCCTCGACTCATTTGAGACCCCGCAGTCCGAACCTAGCCAGCAGGAATCTTTTTTTGAGCCTACTAGTCCGATGGGTAGCGATTCTCACACTGCGTTTAGTAATGTGGCTACTCCCCCCATTACCGACGCAGATGTGGAGGCCGAACCGTTTGCTGATGCCGATGAATCTCTCCAGCGACCTGCCCGGGCTTTCTATCAACCAAGACCAATCAACACTGTAGTAGCTCAGGATGCGAGCTTGCCCAGTCCACGTCTCTCACCGACTTTACATGCATCCTCATTACACATTAGTCTTGAGGGCGATATTCATGCCGAAGATGAATCGTCTTACACTGTTAGCAATGAAAGTCAAACCCGAAACTTACTAGAGGACGAAACAGACCCCCCAGCGCTACCTGAAAACGACTCAATGGTTCTAACTCGCTATGGCTCTCAGACAAGCCAGGCAACATACATGGATAGCCGTTCTATGCTAGAATCTTTTGACGCAATGCCGGCGGAGATGAAGTCCTTCATGATGTATCAGTTCCTTAGACGGTGTTCGAGAAAGACCTTACACATCGTTGCCAATGCCGTCAATCCTGCATTAAAATGCGACATACTGCGGTATCTCCCCTTGGAGCTCACCCTTCACATACTCTCATTCCTTGATCATCGAGATCTTTGCCGTGCTGCCCAAGTATCTAAATATTGGAGAGGTATTATCGATAGCAATGAGACTGGCTGGAAGGAATTGTTCGACCGTGATGGTTTTGTGCTGGCCTCCGGCGAGCTCGACAGGGCTATCAGAGAAGGCTGGGGTTGGCAAGATCCTGTTGGACCGGAGGGCTGCGAGCGAGACTTTAGCCTACAGAACCGATTGACTTCGACTGAGACCGAGCTTCGATCAACTTCGAGGTCGGATTTACCCCTCCAGAAGCTGCGATCTTCCAAGCGAAAGAGAGGCCTGAACAACTTTAACCCCGACCGATCGAAGCGACGAGCTAACAATCAAGATAATGTTAAAGACGAAAGGACGTTCACAGGTAGTAAAATCCACAAGTCGGAAGGCCCTATCTCAGCTGCCAATGCTGCCGCTATCGCCGTACCTGATCCGCACATTGGTCTCTCAAGTCTGAGGAAGCTCCACTTGTTCAAGTCATTGTATAGACGGCATTATATGATCCGCAAGAGTTGGACTAGTGGCAAGGTCAAGCCCGGCCATGTCGCTTTTGCAGCTCACCCGCGGCACGTCATCACTTGCTTGCAATTTGATGATGACAAAATCATAACCGGCAGTGACGATATGCTCATACATGTCTACGATACCAAAACCGGAAAGTTACGACGGCGATTGGAAGGGCACGAGGGCGGTGTTTGGGCCTTGCAATATGAAGGGAACTTCCTGGTATCTGGTTCGACCGATCGCTCAGTTCGTGTGTGGGATATCGAGAAGGGCCTCTGCACACAGGTATTTTACGGTCACACCAGCACCGTTCGGTGCCTACAAATTTTGATGCCTACCAAAACTGGCAAAGTGGAGAATGGCCAGAACGTGATGATGCCCCCGAAGCCCCTGATCATCACAGGTTCCCGTGATAGCCAATTACGCGTATGGCGTCTACCCGAAGCAGGATCTAGAAGGTACATACAAACCGGCCCGCCCGCCAACGATGCCGATTGCCCGTATTTTATTCGGACGCTACAGGGCCATACCCATTCCGTGCGTGCTATTGCTGCGCATGCTGACACTTTAGTGAGCGGGAGCTACGATAATACCGTCCGTGTGTGGCGCATAAGCACAGGAGAGACCGTCCATGTCTTGCAAGGCCATACTCAAAAGGTTTATAGCGTCGTATTAGACGTCGAACGCAACCGCTGCATATCAGGCAGTATGGATAGCTACGTGAAAATATGGGATCTCGAGACGGGATCTTGCCTTCATACACTAGAGGGCCATTCTCTGCTTGTTGGCCTGCTGGATCTGCGCGATCAGCGCCTCGTCTCCGCCGCTGCTGACAGTACCCTCCGTATTTGGGATCCAGAGACTGGGCGGTGCCAATCCACTTTAACGGCACATACGGCAGCTATTACCTGTTTTCAACATGACGGTCGCAAAGTCATCAGTGGTAGCGACCGGACCCTGAAGATGTGGGACACGCGCACCGGCGAATGTCTCCAGGATCTACTCACAGATCTGAGTGGTGTCTGGCAGGTCAGATTCGACGAACGACGATGTGTTGCTGCCGTCCAGCGAGACAGCTTGACATACGTCGAGGTAAGCAACCAAACCCCGAGCTTTACCAGAACAATGCATCTAACACGTAACGTACTATTAGATTCTCGATTTCGGCGCCATCCGAGATGGCAAAAATCCAGAAGAGCTGGGAAAACGCATCCTTCTCAACGCGTCCGAGGTGCAGCGCATCATGGAGGAAGACAACTAGCGGCCTTATAGCAACCCCTAAACTAAATTCCATACAGGGTTGTTTCCGGCATGGCGTCGATATGTGTGCCCCTAATCATAGCACTAACTGGGTTTATGGTTATTACCATCATGAGAGTCAGAAGGCCAATCCATTGCGGATTTCCTTCATTACCCACACGTAATGCAATATCGAGCGGATTCGATTGACATACATATCTTGTACTCTCCGGCTACCGAGCCGAGTTAACAGTCAGGGAAACAACGAATTAACAGCCCTACGACAACAAGTAGAGCTACTTTAGCCACTGCGGCTCAACATTTCGTTTCATGGCTAGAAGAGACGATGTGGCTGGCGGTTGTGGTATCTTTTCCCTAATGTCATATGTATCACAATATGACAGCAGTATCATGTTGAGTCTATGAGAGCCTAGTACCATGTTGATTTATTTGCAGGAGCATTCATCAGTTGGTCTGGTATCCTTCACGGCGAGCATTGATGAGGGTCATGAAAGGCGTTCCGGGGGGTTTATAATCCTGAGCAACACAAAAGCATACAACACGGCGTAATTGATGTTTGTAGGACCAAGATTTGCCTCATGGTGTTTCATTGTATGTTTACTTGGTCTCCAGGTAGCTAATGGGAATTGATACTGGCCGCGTGCCTAAACTGAAGCATTTTAAATACGTCTATCCTGATAGTTCTATGGTGTCTGATTGTTTCTCCCCTGCCATCAACATCTTTTAAGGTGATAAAGGCTTAGATTACCGTCCGTTAGAACATGCTGTTTTCTGATGTTGCAGAAATAACAATGTCAGGCACCGTACATTCCTTGATGTACTGCGAACCCGTCTTGTTCTCGGTGCAAGTCGGGGCCAACGTCGAGGCGGAGGACTGAGTGATCGTCACGCTGTAACTCGGGTAGGCTTCGTTAGCTTATGATTTCGTCCCAAAGACGAGAGATACGGGAGAGAACATGTTGGATTGAGCTTTTTCCCTTCCCATTTGTTCTCCGATTTCTTTTTTTAAGGGGGGTTCTGGCCGCCCTTCGCGTCCTTTGCCTTCCCTCTACCCCCCATAACTCACCTTTCATCACAGGCCCACGTCTGGTTGACGGAAAGCCGCCACGCGTCCCAGTCGAAGTGCGCGCTCGTCCTGACGGGGTACGAGCGGTCTCCGATGGTGATGGTGCGGTCGACGCACGCGTGCCAGACGCGGCTGTCGTCGGCCCACTGCCCGTCGGCGCCCATGACGTTCTGCACCGAACACCCCGTCGAGATCCCGGTCGCCCCGTTCTCGAGCTCGAAGACGAGCTGGGTCGTGCTGGGCTGTGGCGAGGAGGAGGGCGGGGAGACCTCGTAGCGGAGGTACGTGATGGAGCGCAGGGTGAAGGATTGGGGCGTTTCTGGGGACGGGCAGGATTGGGAGGAGGGTGGGAGGAAGATGGTGTGGGTTGATGTTAAGGGTGTTAGATTAAGGAGTGTAAGAGCTGAGGAGAGGATGTGGGTATGCATTTTTGGGATGTGATTTAGATTGGAAGTATCGTACCTGAATTGTCATGATAGGATAAATGATAGAACCGGAACGGTTCGCTTTTCTATAATTCTTTTAAAAATTCAAATCTCTTGCCCGGTTAAAGTCGAGTCGCCATTCTTCTAAGCCTGGTTGCGAAGCTGCGAGTCGGGAATTACTTAAAGTAGCCATCGTGCATGATTTGACTAAGTCTTTAATACACATGTTTGGGTAGCATTCGATCACTTTATCCAGATCGCCACACCACAACCACTGAATATCATAAAGTCGAGACATAAGTCCATCTATGGTAGGACGAGCAATCCCTATTCGGACAGCCACCGAGCGCGCATTCGGATCTACAGCCATATTTCCCCCTTGGTCCACGTGGATATAATGAATACAGTATTACTACATCTCTTACACATAGGTGTCTAAGCTCAGCCAAACTTCGCATTAGGTTTGAACCCCTTGCGCTCACATGCCTTAGTGAACTCCTTCAACAAAGACTACAAACACTTCAGTCAGCCAAGCTATCCGCAATAGGGGGAGGAATCGGGACAAAACAAACATTGAAGTCATGGTCTTCCAGCGACCCAAACACCTTGCTCTTGTCCAATTTGAGCTGCGTCACCCGTGGGCTTTTGATCCCGAAGGCGACGCGGGCGAGGAACCGCGGGTCGTCGCGGACATCGCACGCAGCCAGAATCGCGTCTATCCCCGCCTTGTCGATAGGGGGGCTCGGCTTCGGCGGCAGCACGACAGGCTTGCCCGTCAGGCAGAACGTGCAATGTCCGCACTTCAGCTTCCCGTCCGGGAGGTCCATGCCGAAATACCCCGTCAGCGCCTGCGCGAAACACCTTTTATCCGTTAGCAGGTCGCAGACGACCTGGAACCGCTTCATCGCGTCCGCCTCGCGGTCCTCCATCTCGGCGTGCAGCTTGTCGGTGATGGCCCCGATCTTCTTCGGCGTGTCGGGTGTTTTCTTGAGGATTTTGTACCGGTTCACCACCCCTGAGGCCTTGAGCCGGATGAGACCCTTGTCGTTGAACTCGTTGAGCTTCCTGATGATGTCGCCTCGAAGTAGTCCAGTGTCCTTCGCAACGGCGTTGACGTCGACGTTAAAATATTTCCTGGCCTTCTTGGAATTATTCGCGATTGCCTTCGCCGCGGGTGATTTGTCCTGTCCGATCCGACTGCTGTAGCCAGGCCCGGCCTCGAACTGATAACTACTGTACTCGGGTGTAATCGCTCGAATGAGGCCGAAACGCAGCTCGATCGTCGCCAGGATGATGCCGAGGGGATTAGGTCTGACGTCGTGCTCCTTGCCTAGGGCCAACTGGTTAAGTTTGATAACTTCGCCGTCGTCAGGCAGCTTCGCCCTCGGCTGTTCGAGGAAAATGTCCTTTAGGAGTTCCTGCAGTGACTGTCGAGAAGGCAGATCGCCCCGGACAAAGTTCTCCCTCAGCCAGAAATCATCCCTGCAGAGATACAGCATGCAGAAGCTTGGCTTGCCGTCTCGTCCGGCTCTCCCGACTTGTTGGGAATACTCTTCGACTGTGCTGGGTATGTCGTAATGCAGGATATTCCGGATATCCGCCTTGTCGATGCCCATACCAAAGGCGATAGTAGCCACAACGATGCGGACAATGCCTGCCATGAACTCATCCTGGGTCTTGAGTTTTACTTCTGTGGGGAGACCAGCGTGGAAGACAGCCGCATTGTGGCCTTGTTTTGATAGGCGATTCGCAAGGTCTTCGGCCTGCTTCTGGATCGTCACGTAGACCAGTGTAGGTCCGTCATGCTCATTCAGAAATTTCAGCAGTCGAGGAAATTTCTCTTCTTTTGTTTTTACCGCCTCTGCGTGTAGTTGGAGATTAGGCCTGTACGGCGAGGTGCGAAACACGTTAGATTTTTTGATATCGAAAGCCCTGCAGACATCCTCAGCGACGCGAGGTGTAGCCGTAGCCGTGAGGCAGATGACGCGTTCAGCCTTGATCTCGTTTACGAAACGAGCAACCTTCAAGTAGTCCGGGCGGAACGAGTGTCCCCATTCGGAAATACAGTGTGCCTCGTCGACGGCGACAAGGCGAATGCCGCCGGGGACAAACTTCATGCTCTCGACGAAGCCCTCGTTGTTGAGCCTTTCCGGGGCGCAGTACAGTATCCTTAGCCGCCCCTCTTGCATAGAAGCGTTGATGCTCTTTATCTCATCGTAGCTTTTGGTCGAGTCCAAGCAAGCAGCAGGGATGCCACGGCGCTGGAGAGCATCGACTTGATCCTTCATCAAGGCGATTAAGGGCGACACGACAATGGTGATCCCGGAGCCGACTGATCCGGCTTTCGACTTCCTTTCGGTCAAACCCGCGGCGTCGAGTTCCTCGAAGGCAATGCCCGGTATCTGCTTTGTGATCAGTAGCAACTCAAAAGACTATATCGAGGTTCGTTCTAATCGTGAGTCTCGATGCTCTGCGCGTCGCGTAGGATGGCGAGGACGCAAGCACATGCATCTGTGATACGAATCGTAGCCAGAGAACCAAGTAAAACCTGGCCAGATGCTCAGAGCACATGGTGCCATCGCGATGTGACATACCTGATAGCATAGTGATTTACCGGCACCAGTAGGAAAGACAACGAGAACGTTTTCTCCCAGCAGAATCTTGCTAATAGCGGCGGCCTATATCGTGGAGTAGTCTCAGTACTAGCCACTTTAGGAGGGGAGAAGCATATAATTGCATACCTGTTCATGGCGGAAGTCGTCGTAACCAAATTTCTGCTTCAGGATGGACTTAGCAATAGAATCGCGCTGTTCGGGTGTTGAAGCTTGCTTGGCGCGTTTGCTAGGTTGTTCAGCGCTATCGTCATGATCCGCGTTGGCGCGTTTTGATCCAGCCAGCAGCAATTCGTCGGCATCAACATCATCGAGCAACTCATCGCCCGAGCCGTAGTCGGACATAGTTACGTTCCTTCGTCTATCCGGCGCGTGAATGTATACTCTTTTTCTTTTTCTTTTTCTTTTTCTTTTTGTGATTCGGGGCCGTGTTTCCAGAATCTTGCTGTAATCGACTCGGTTTCAAGACCGCGTTCGCCGGCGCCAAGTATTTCCGCCCTAAATTAGAAAGTGAGGACCCCAACGCAGTATACCGGGCCCAAACGACCTATTACACGTGTGTTATCGGAATTAGACGTCACGCATTGAGGAATGGTGTACAAGTTTTAAAGCGATAAATAGACCTTCAATATCAACATCGGTGTTGATGTTGATTTGTGCAGGTGCCGGTGTCTCGTGGTAGGTACCTACCGAGGTACCGTGGACGGCTGTTTGACACTGCCTGCCATCTGAGAGGAATCGGGATATGTTGCATTGGATCAATTCTGGTGTTTTTTGACGGTATAGGTCAAATTCCGAAGATTCAATACCGGTTATAAAATAGTAACTTTTTAATTTTTATTTTTTATTTTTGGCAAAGGGGAATAATCGTGTGTATTGAGTTAACTGTAGAGAAGGTAACGGGTTCATCGTATATACCAAACTCATCTTGAGATCTGGTAGTGTACTCATTGCTTATACTCGAATGAACCATCTATGCTTGAATAGAATACCTAATGATAATTTATGTGCTCCAATACGTAGAACCCACACCCCTACTTCTAGCATGACCCAGTGGTAACCCATCATTGTAGACTAGTTGCCTATTAGGCACTTGAGTGAGCCTACCTACCTAAATTATGACACTGCTCGTGGAAATTCAGGGTCACATTACAGATATTTAGATGCATATGACTAAGTATTTGCGATGACTAAAGAATTATGAACAACCTTTATCTAAGTATCTAGTTTCATCTAATGGTATGTGACAAGGGCTGACTAATAGAGGGCTTGGAACAGTATATCGTATTCAACTAATAATACTCTAGGGGTCTCAAGGTCCATGGTTTCCCTTTCTTTCAGTCAGGAATTCCTGCCCTATTTGTAGACCTCCAGTCTCGTCTATTCCTGCCTAAGGGATAACATCTATTGCCTCCCTAAAACGCTCACCGGTCAGGTGAGTAGGTCTCTCGCCAATAGGCTTCGTACAACTCAATATATCTTAGACAGAAGGTTAGTGAGGAGGCTCAGCCGCCTCCGAGGTCGGGAGTCCTATACTGTGGCGCTGTGGCGTGTGACATGGTACAACTCCTTTTAATAGAATGATTTAAAACCGCGAAAGACGCTGGTGCAACGACAACGACCACCATCAAGATCCAAAACCCCCAAACGTACATAGCCACCGCGGACCAATGAATGGCGTCTGGGAACGGGGTATGTCGGTCTATGGCACCCTGGTTTTCGGCATGGGTTTCGGTACGGTCTTCGGCTTGGCTTCTAGTCACCGGAAGCACTAAAACGCTTTCCTGCTGGTCTGGGCCCCGAATCATTTCGACTCGTATCTGTTTTCCTTGATATACACGCCCTCTTGTAGATATCTGCATCCCATCGACTTGCGCTGAAGCTCCTTGGGTCGGAGACTCGGCGCGGAGTTTCAGATACTCTATGATCCTATTCATCTGTATTGGCGTATCTCATTAGCATTTAATCATCAACTGGCATGGATTGTTCGAATTGGCGGACCCTAGCATTGTCGTCGGTAGCAACTATGCGGACATTGATGTGGAAGTTAATCGGAGCCATCGGAGCCCTGCATGTGGGGCAATACGCCTGTCGGTTGCTATTTCGCATATGTTCCAGTAGACACTGCGAGATAGTATGATCAATTAGCCTCGAAGATAGCACACTTTATCGTTCGGAAGTAGATTTACTCACGTTTTTGCAGTACTTGTGGCCCCACGCACAGGCTACTCGAGGGTCATCGAGAAGGCCGAAGCAAATGGGACATTTGTATTCTATCATCAGTGCGTCGACAATGTCATGATCTGACATACGGCGAGACATGATGAAAGTGCTATACGGCCTTAGAACAAAGAGACAGTTCTTGTATATAGTAGGTAATACGTAGGAAGGTGTTTTTGGAGACCTTTGCGCAACAACAATGGTCTATTACCCACCCGTATGTATAGGGCTCGTGACAGAAAGTGCTTTTTGTGTTTTGTATTGTAGATTCTCTTGATGAGCACGTACGTTTGCTGAATAGGTATGTGCCTGCCGGAGGTCTCAGTTATATATATAGAGGGAAAAACTTAAAAGTACACTTAGGTTGAGCATAGTTCATTGGAATATTTAGTCGATGTTAAGGTTCTGCTCGCCTTGAATCAGGCGTATTTCTATATTTCAACTCACTGATGGTCCCGAGGCAGTTGGTTCTCTTCAACCCCACATCTAGACGAAGGGAGGCGGTAGTTCTAGTAGGTGATTGACTTTTCAACCTCGCTACGACTATATGTTCTCTTCTCGACTCATTACATTGCTGAATTTCTCTATAACAATAACAAAAACAAATACAGATATATAATCTAGAAGAACTATACAGTAAATGCTAGCAACTGTCTAGATATGAAGTTTAAACTCATTAGAGTTGGGAACTATATGTGTAGAGGCTTTTATCAACCTAAAACTGCGTCTTACTTTCAATAATGTTTGCAAAGTATCGGCGAAACCTATAGTTCCCTCAAGGTTCCCAGTAGGGGATGGAGCATTCTAGATATGGAGAATAGAATATTCCATTGCTATATGCAGTATAACAAGCCTGTCTAATGCAGAAAGAAGGGGGAGAAGAAGGAGATTCACTACTCTTCAGCAACACACATAACCCACCTAGATGATAAAAGATACTGTCACTGGCTTCTAGGTACGAATGGCAATGTATGGGTAGGTCCTGAATACTTGTTGACGCACGGGGAGCTCTCACTACTACTTCCAATAGCTGGGTATCTATATACAAACAGCCTCTTTGCTCTCGCTGTACCTCAGGGGCAGAGGTATGTGGTCGTAGGTAGTCAAGATCGTGATAGACACAAAGGACCCATGCTTGCTGCAAGATACGTTTCGAGTTCGGAGGCTACGAACTGATAGTCGACCTACTTGATGGTGGTCAGATTAAACATTAGATAAGAAGTCTTCTGTGCTGGTTTCAGCTGCTACCATTCTTTAGGACTTACTAGTTAGATCATAGGGGCGAACTCTATGTCGAACAAGTAAGTACGCACTTATCCGACACGCGCGACCGGCATATACATAAATCGACTAATTCCAGCTGAACAAACCTATTCGGGAATAGGTTGCTGCGACGAGCCAATATTATGCCTGTGTCCGCCCAGGCGCATAGCGGGCAGAGCTCAGATTGGACCTACAATCTGCTGAAACGCCTTGGATTGCTGCGAGTGTGACCGAACTAGTTGGTCGGATTGTCTCAGCGCAAAAACTGCTATCAAGAATCTCTTAATTAGGGTCATTTGCCAAATCGTCAAGAGTGAATCTTTTACATACTTAAAGCGGTCATCTTCCCTATCTAGCAGGTGTGTCCATATCGCCGTAAGTTCGCTACCCATTAACCATATAGTCGAAGGTTTTCATCTAACTTGGGTGGAAACACTTAGACTTACGATTAACTTATAAGGTTTATACTACATTAGTATCAAGTCATGTCATCAACTCTCACACGAAAGAACCTTGCCGACCTCAGTACTGCGGAGAAGGATAATCTAGTCAGAGCGTTCAGAGCTATTCAGAATCTTCAGCCCTCGGACCCCGATTCATACTTTACTATTGCTGGATATCACGGTATACCTGGGAGCTACTTTTGCCACCATGGCGACGTGCTTTTCCCAACCTGGCACCGTGCATACCTGAACCGGCTAGAGAACGCCCTTCAGAAGCAGGTTCCCGAAGTCACCATGCCGTACTGGAACCAACTCTTCACTCTTCAGCAAGGCACTCCAATCCCTACTCTCCTGACAGAAGAGACTTACCGTTTCAAGAACGGTACTGTCATTCCTAACCCATTGTACTCCTACACTCTTCAGCAGACGATCACGGATGACGGTAAGGGCGATGGCGGCCATCAGGTCGGGCTCTACAACAAACCCCAGGGCTACGCCACCGTCCGCTACCCATTTTCCGGTCTCGTTAATGACGAATACAAACAGCAGACCGAGGACCATAACAGGATATACGATGCCTTAGGTTCTGCCGAGACTACGAAAATTCTGAAGACTAATGTCTTCAAATGGCTTTTCGCGTCATCGTACGTCAACGACAAGGGTGAAAGACGTCCAGCTGGAGTCAGATACAGCTACAGGGACTGCCTAAACGCACCAAACTACACCGTCTTCTCGAACACGAGCTCAGCGGAACAGTGGAACGACGACCACCCCGGGACCGTAATCAATCCCCTCGAAAAGCCACACAATAACATGCACGCTGCCGTAGGCGGTTTCGAAGTACCAGGAGACGACGACTTCGATTACATCCACTTTGCCAATGGGGACATGGGAGAAAACGAAACCGCCGCCTTCGACCCGATCTTCTTCTTCCACCACTGCTGGATCGATTACATGTTCTGGAACTGGCAAGTGAGGCACAACTCAACTGATAGCCTTACATTCATGAAAGAGGGATACCAAGGCGTCGGCCATTACAAGCCAGACAGTCCGCTAGAGCCCTTCATGCGTGAGGACGGGGTCACGTACTTGACGTCCCAGGTAAGCTTAAGCTTCTCCACGATATAAACACTTACTAACACACATAGGACGTCGCCAATATCGCCAACCTAGGCTACAAGTACGACCATCTGATCCCAACAGCAAGGGACAGCGACGGCAGCCGCGAAGTACTCCCTGTGCAACTGCCATCACCACGCCTCAAGATCCCCAACCTCACCCGACGGAACATCAGCGGCACCTTCGTCATATCCGTCTGGGTCGAAAATGACGAAGGTAAATACGACCTCATCAGCGCGGACGCGATCCTAAGCCGCTGGAATCTGAGCAGTTGCGGTAACTGCCAGGAACACCTGGACTTCCAGCACTTCGTGCCGCTGCTGGGGTGGAGCAAGGAGGACGCGGAGCTCGCGCATAGGCAATGCAGGTTCAAGTATATGCTACACACGAGGCAAGAGCCGGACGGGTTCCTGGGAGGAGAGCGAGATCTGCCTCGGTTAGAGCTGGAGACTGGCGGATGCTAGACATTCCTGCTAAGGTATTCGTTGGTAAGACCACTTGATGAATTCAGTGCGAGCGATATCCCCAGAATCTGATCCATCTCAGTCAGGGTCACAGTTGTGTATTCGATCATAAGTCTCGCCGCTCGAGGTTGTGTATAAAAGAAGTTGTGCGCGAAGCCGCTCATCAGAGATATCGAGTGAAGAATGAGGACATTAAACTAAGAATCTAGGCTTAGAGTATAGTTGCGACGAATACGATACAAGTCAAAAGCACAAACTCTGTCTAGGCGGTCGGTTGAATTTGGCTCCTGGTCAGATAAGAATGCGTCGTATAGATCCATCGCCACAACCCACCACTGTTTATGATCGGGCTCCTTGAGCCGAGTCCCAGTCTGTGCTCTAACGCAAACGAGTCGTGTGAGTATGATAGGTGAGTCGATCAGTAGTTTAGCTTCTAGTTCTCGATCCACGCCAGCTTCACCCGAGCTGATCGCCTGAGCGCGCTGCTGGGCAAAAGTCGTGTAAATAACGTCTGGCGATGTGCCAGGCTCGGGCAATACCATAGGGCCGCCGAAAAATGTGTCTAGAATTTGGCGGCTTTCTTTGGCGACCCCCACCCGAACCGACCAGTAGGCAACTTCGTAAGCGAGGTCGGGTATGGCCGGGGAAATGCCCAGACAATGCTGATAATGACTTGAATATCCTCTTAAGTGCGTAGTTAGGGCTTGCTGGCTTGCAAGATCAAGTAGAGTCGGCGTTGACGAGACACTTAGTCGAACAAGCAACTACAGGTTCAGGGACAGTTAGCGGCCACAGGGCGGAGAGCAGGATTGGGCCGCCTAACCTTGGGGATAAAGAAGACCTGCCTAGCGCTCGACAACTGATCAGCTTTCCAGGTTGGCGGCAGCTTATCTGAAGCCCAACGAGCCTTCTTGTTGAATGGGAGAAAGAGCTTCATGGACTTGAGATCACCTCGACTGGCGCGCCAATCCTGCGAAAACCCGACGACTTTTTCTGAGACGGGAAATGAGATGTTGTGAGAATGTAGGAGGTGTAGGGCATTAATAAGGGTGTCCTCGAGCGCGTCGAGATAGGGTAGGAGGGTGGGTATCGTCTTCCGCCGACTAAGGTGGAGTAAAAGGCCATCGAAGGAGACACGGCTGGTGCCCGGTGGTTCACTGAACTCGTCGTATTCAATGCTGCGCTGGGTATCATCGTGGCCGACGGGACGTAAGGTGCCGTAGGACCGGGCGCGGAGGAGGACGAGCAGCGACAGTTGGCAGGTATACGCATTTTTGCTATGGCACTAGACGTTGGCCTGGCGGTTAGTAAGTTCCCTGGGTGGCTCGAGGCGGGCACGAGGGACTTGCCTGTATTATGCTTGTCCAGCGCTTAGGACCATGTTTCCGACACGACTTCGCTGGTGTCTTCGCTAATGTCTTTGCTCGCGTCTTCGCCGGCGTCTTTGCTGGCGTGTGGGGACGTCGGATCCCAGCGGCGCCAGCTCTGGGGAAGGAATCATGAGTTCCACGTTTCAATTTCTCTAGCCGGTCCATTGGCATACGGCGCTCTAGAGATGCCCGTGAGACATGCACAAGTGCTGTTTGGGGTCCGAACGGAAGATATGGCCCATCACAATTGGTTACAATCTTAAGTCCCTAAGCGCCGGAAGAGTCACTAAGGTCCAGATTAGTGCAATCGGACCGAGAGACCAACCCCTTGCTGGACGTTGTGGAAAATCGAAGAGCTACGTCTCGAGATATAAAGACCCAAGTAGGCACCAAGCGGCTGATGACTGAAGTTCGTTGTCCAAGCAAAGGTAAACCTCTATCTATCATATCATCTGTCTCCATATTTTATTGTTTCCGATTACGTAAGCCTTGTTTACTTGACGTCATGGCACAATCAATAACAACAACCACCCCTTCCCTTGATGAATGGCTCAAGTCTGCGATACCCAGCAAAGAATTCATCTACCCGGATTCGGCCCGGGTTGTGAGCCGCAACCAGATTTACCTCTCGCTTGTCGAGTCGGTTAAGGTCGAAGAATGGCACGAGCTCATGCCCGTTCTTGATCAACTCGGCCCTGAGCTAAACAGTCCCTTCAGCAACGGCAACGCTAAACCTGTCGTCCTAGACGTTTTTCATGTACTTTCTGTCGAAGCGAGCCTCGAATATTTCCTCAACCAGACCCTTATATATTGTGTTAATATAGCACTGCACAGTACTCACGACCCTCCTATCGCTATCATCCCTCACGTACCGACTCTAGCCGATTCCTCCAATTCAACCAGAGCAAAATGGTATACACCTGATTATACTGTATTTCAGGGGTGTATTGAAGCAGACCCTGACCTACTGGCCGATAATGATGCAAGCCTTATCGTGGGCGACGTTAAATTCATCGGTGAAGGGGAAGTAAAGGATAAAATTGGAATTACTGAGTCTTTGAGCCCGTCTGCTTTGGGTCAGTTAATGTGGTATTGCTACTGCCGCAAGACGCGATTTGGATTTTGCGTGTCGGATTCCGAGCTCGTCCTTATGGAGTTCGTTATGAGGGACGATGACAGCGCTACGACGCTTGGCAGTATAGTAGCTAAAGCCGAGCTCGAATTAAGCAGCCCTCCTCAAGAATTACCGATACGTAACAGACCAGCGCCTGGTAAGAGGGCGTACGCAAGCTCGACGACTGGCTCAACCGTGTCACCTAGTGATCGCCACCAGCATAAACGCAGCACCACTATTGCCGAGTCCGCGAGTAGTGACGACGAACTATTGAGCTCGTCGCCCTCACTGCCCGCGCCGCCCTCACTGCCCGCGCCGCCCTCACTGCCCGCGCCGCCCTCATTGCCCGGCGGCACCGAGTCTGCGAAAGATGATAATGTGTCACCGGGCTCGTCACCCCCATCAGCCAACAACATTGCGGAGTCTAGCCCTCGAACCCCGGAGGCGGTGGCCGAGCACGGATATTCGAGTGACTCGTATCTTCCATCCACTCCTGGCCATCTCACTGCGCAAACTCTTGAAGACTTGGCATCTGCCGGCGGCAATGCTATGGTCCGTATGTGGTCGATTCCAATCGAAGAGCGAGAGATGTGGGCTAGCGCTCTTTTCAAGTTTGTTTCATTGGCTCACCGTACGGCTGCCAGGGGTGATAAGCGCATCTCCAGTACACCTATCGACCTTCGGGACTACCGTCATACAGACTAATGGTATATGGGGCACTTTCGTCGATTGGCTGGCGCCTAGGTACTAATTTAGGTCTGGGGGTCCAGTTGATCTGCCCCTTGGTGGTACACACGCTCAGTCTACCGGCCTGTCGGCCCGACTCGATGGGTATTTAGGCGCTGTACAACTGCAAAGATGCCCTACCTATTTGGGGCGGCGAAGAATCGCAGCTTAATCTACTACTCACTGAAGAGACGGGAGCTTGAGCTCCTTCTGAGTTATTAGAGAGGATATATTGGAATATTCCATCTACTGTGAGTTAGGAATTGGATCACAATAATACGTACTACGATTGAATACGGGCGTTATTTACCTACTACTTCAAAGACAACCACTTTCTTATGCTCGGTATATTTAGATTCATTTAAATTTTCTTTCTCACTCTCAAAATTCAGAACGATAAACAGGTAGCAAAAGGAGTTGAGAAACTAGAATGATCTAAATAACCATTAGTATTACATCAATGAAGACTAGCAGGGGTTTCTCAATTCTAGCACCTGTTTCAAAATATAGTCTCTGAAATAATAACATATGGTAAGCTCCTCGTCTATTCCCACCTGAACCGACCTACTAAACATGAAGTCAGGACTAATCGTACTGTCACGAGAAGCACGTGCCACACACCAATGGCTATGTAGGTAGAATGTTCCTTTGGGAAGCCCAGTACTAAGACCTCGGTCTATAGCACACCCTGTATTCCTAGAATCTAGAATCTACATGGGTAATCCGAGCTTAAGCTTATCCCGCTTCTCCACGCGCGAGGAAGGGAGGGCTGGTACCAAGCGAAGAGAACTAGCTTTCGGCAGATATCGCAGGACTTGGTGGCTTATTGTTAGCACAAGAAAGTTCGCTTTGGTAGGTTCTCGCAAACTACTCGATCTCCTTGGACGGTTCAGAACTTGAGCCCTGGTGCTGGACGTAAACGCCCAACGCATAAGCACCCGACTTGCACTGATAGGCAGATCAGCGATTACCCACGTAACTGGTCATTTATGCACCTACAAAATACTTGGATACCTAATCCATAGTCGTATTTTTTCCCACCCCAAGATCCATATACAAATGCAACCCCAACTAGAAGCCTTGGCTCTGGAAAGGAGGCTGTCGTGGCACTTTTGCTCACTTAAATTGTATAGTCCACCCTACGCCATTCAAAGCAATCAATAAATCTTACATGCAGTAGCGCTACTTGCGCCGCTTTAACATATGCACACAAGGCGACATTCCCCGCTTCGCTTAAATTCCGGATCCAGCTACTGGTCCTTTCCTGTAGCCGCATTGCTACCCGCAGAAGATTGATATCTCACCGGTGTTTAACTGACGTGAAGTTGATGGAGCCTTCATTTTGGAGGAGTACCGGGAACCAAAGGCTCTTCGTCGAGGTGGGTGTTCGGGGTTTCTGCTGTTACCAGTCACCTCACTTTCGGGTACTACTTAGGCCAATAATATGCAAGGCCGGCACTGCCGCCTAGATAAAGTTTCAGGGAGCCTGCCTTACGTGATCCCAATTTGTGGACCTAGGCCTATAATCGAATAAGCATATTGGGAGATGCTGCTGTGGCATCGATCATGTGTTTTCATACATATAGGTATGGTTTCATCTGTGCTGTACTAAGGGTAAATAGTCGAGATAATACTAGCTGAACATGCAGTGCCCGTGGTGCTGACGTGGACAACGGCAGTTATTCAGAGTTACTGATAGCTACCTAGGTACCTAATCCTTACCTACTGGTTCCGCTGTGAGCCGGTGTAAACCTTTTCAGTTATCTTTGCCATAGCAAAAATATGTGTCAAGGTGTGCTCTCGCCTAGCGGGAAGAAGCACGTAGCACGGCCCAGCTACCGAGGGTATCATTAGAAGGCTAATATTATGTACTATAACAGGTCGTGCTTCTGTCAGTTATTTGGTTCTCGTTTGTGTAAAATCTGGCCTTAGCAATGGATATCACAATTGTTAACGGGCTGTATCAGAGGTACATTAAGGGTCGGAGTCAGTCGGCCTAGCGGAGGCATAGGGCCCAGTAATTCTTTTGCTATTGTAGTTAGGTTTTGGGTGATATTGCCACCGCTGATAATCTTCGGCCGGTCATATCCATCCATCCATCCCACTATTTCGCCTAATTCCCATCGCCTGTATTTATTAGACATCATAGTCTCAACTGTAAGCCACGTATAAGCAACTACAGGTAGTCCAGTCACCAAATTGATAGCGTTTAGTAGTGTTACGGTATGGTGCTATAGTTCTATTCCGTGACATCGAGACTACTAAGGTTGTAGTGGCTGAAGATGGCGCGAGCCGCCCTCTAATTATGAGGTAGAGATCGAACGGAGAGTATTAGCATTGTAACATGCTATTGCTGCTACGTCATCGCTACTAGGCAGACAATACATTCGTATAGGAGTCGAGTGATTAGTCAAAAGCAAACCTATTATTGCTGCACTAGACCAAACCTCTCCAGATAAGCTTCATGAAGATCTGAGCAACGCCTAGGCGTCTGTAGAATGACCACATAAGTATCTGAAGGAGAATTGTTACATAGCGGCCCGAGACGTGTTGCTATCCTCCCCACCCTGTCTCTTGATCATTTGCTCCAACTCATCACAGACTTTGGCTTTCTCGTTAGGAGGTAGCTCTACCTTGAGTACTTCATTGACGTGGAAAACTGTCAGTTTCTTTTGAGTAGATCGTGCGAAGTATTCTGCCGTCCTCAGAATGTTCTTAACTGTTCTTCCCTATGCACCTCTACGTTAACGTTACCCCAGAGAGTTAAACATGGGCTATGATCTTACGTTGATGACCAATCTCCCGAGTATCTGGAACGTCTCGCTCCTCCACAAAGGATCTTCTCCTAAGCGCCTATTGACCGTGACTAAATTCTCCCACACCTTTGCACGCTGCTCTGGAACGAGATTTGGCATGTTTATGGTCAGATTGACTCTGCTCTGAAATGCTTCGTCAAGGTCATCACGACGGTTAGTTGTTAGGAAGAAGACACCCTCGAAGTACTCGATCATCCTTAGCCACACTACTCAAAGTCAGCATCTATTTAGCGTTTTCACTGAAAGATTCGGGGAGTAAGGACGACGGTATTAGCTTACCGGCCACTATCGCGTTTCTCTCAAGCTCAGCCGAGCTTCTTTTAGACATGACTACGTCTGCTTCGTCGAGCAAGACAATAGCACTCCACCGTTTACTAAGGTCGAATATTTCATTCAGCTTCTCTTCGACCCTTGACACATCAGTGCTTAGCTCGCCACCTGAAACGGTGTAGAGTGGTGACTTGGTAATCTCGGCGATGCTTTCTGATATCTGAAGTCAGCGCAGTTGAAAATGAGTAGTTGCAAAAATTTCTCACCTGCCAGCAAAGTCTTCCCCATGCCGGGTTCTCTGTGCTCTGTTTAGAGAATATCACAATCTACGTGATACCTGCTGTTACGTACCCATAGAGAAGTATCACTAATCCTTTTCCCTTACCACGAATCGTATCGTCGAAACTATCAAACTGGCGGCTTTGGGCTCCATCCACCAGCGCCTTCACCAGCTGTTTCGTTGTCGGTTCCAATTGCAACAGCTCAAAAGCCTGGTCATTGAAATTCGTCGGTTTTAGGTCCTCAATTAGTACCCAGCGCCATGTTTTGGACTTTAACCCATACGCCGGTATATGTGCTGGCGACAGGAGTAGAAGATCGTCAAAGCTGTTAATATTGTACTCACCCTGAAGACCTCTGAGCAGCATTTCGAAGGAGTCTTTCTGAGGGTCGCTAAAATCGTCTGTCTGCGATTCTTCATCTTCGCCGGATTCGCCAACGTGGCCTGAATTCGAGTCCGCCGAATCAGCCCCTCGGCCCGCGTCGCGCATAGCGGCTTGTCTGAGTTTTCTCCGTTTCGCTTCTGCTTCAATATTCTGTGCTCGGTATGACATCTTTGCCAGAAATGATTTATAGTCGACAACAACGCGTTCGCTAATCTGTAATCCGCGTTAAAAGCTGACACAGACGAGAAACAACAATTAGACCACATTTACCTCAGCATCTGGGGAAGACCCGACTATTGGACTTCTCCATGAAGGACCATTGTACTCCCTGCAGGCAAACCCTTGAAGGTCTCTGGCCATCAACTCGCGGAAAGACACCCCTCGCTTGACTAGTCGCGTTCTGATTTTTCCCTGGTCCTGTACTGGAAGGTACCGGAATGGAATGAGAGGGAGCTGTGACAGCTCCATTGTGCCACCAAAGGTTTGTCGAAATGAGATTGTATAGTTTTGCATTGCAAACCCAATCATGCGACCGCCATAATCGAGCCGAATCCCTCGAATTTCCCAACTATGAGTCTCTCTTTGATACTGAATATCGCGACACAACCAGCACTCTTGGGAATATGACCCATTCAAGTACAACAATTCATTCGGGGGGAACACTGTCCAGAGATTGTTGACGTTAATTTTCCCCTTCGAAACTGTGTTTTTGTATTCTTTGATGCTGTCTTGAATGCCCTTATCCTTTTGCATAAAGTCGTGTAATAATTTGACTTCTTGGCGGATCGATACAGCGTGTGAGTCATCTTTCATATAACGCTCAATCGCGTCCCTTTTAAAGAACAGCTCAAAGAAAGGCTCAGTAAGGGTGATCGGGGTGGAGTTGATTTCAACAGTGTCATAAGTGTGACCGATTATCTCTCTAAGGGCTTCGCACAAACCCTCAGATTGAACACAGAGATCATTACGAATGGGAGTGTGAATCCTTCCATCGCTCTGAACGATTCTTCGAAGAAGCAGGGCGTACGAGTCGTATTTTTGAACGGTTTTTTCGCTTTTTGTTCGCGGCGGAAGCGCGTACTCAGACGTCAAAACAACCTCCTCATCCTTCCCTCTGTGCATTGGGGTTAGAATTTCTGTTATGTCTACAAACCCTTTGCGCATCTTTTTCTTGAGACTCGAATCAGCCTGATCAGCGATTGCTTTCCCAAGTCCATCTTTTCCCCCTAGTAATGATGGGAGCTTGTCTTTGTAAAAGTCAAAAGACATGCTAGGCACAGTGATAGATGAGGATGCGTCTTGAAGGCTGGGATTTCTTGGGCTATAGCAAGGAGTATCTCGAAGGCATAGCTTCTTAAATGAATATACCACGCCGTAATCACATTCACAGATACTATGCAACTTATCCGCTCCTGCCTGTCGAGGATAGTAACTGGAACATAAATATGGACAAGTCACACGTGTCTCTTCGCCGCTTTAATAATCGAAACTGGGTTTCCAAGCATGGATACCTGACATTCAGCCTCATTATTTCACTTCTCGGCGGTTTCACTGCTTAGGCATGTTGGAGGTGGCGCAATGTGAATTCACGAATGAATACCTTGGAAATCATTGCTTGTGGCAAAGATTAATCTATTTAGATAAACTCGCGTCTGCTAGACAACCTAGATCCAGCCTATTGTGACTCATTTTAGAATAGGTATCATACATATCACAGTTATTGGAGTATGTTTTCTAGTCCGTGGCAGACGTTGATTGGTTTAGATAAACTCGCAGCTAGATCACAAGCTGCGATGGGTACCGGTGAGGCCCTTCGGCAGGCTATGATACTACGTTCGATGATGATGTAGCATCGTCACCAGCAGCATGCGTATCATCGGCCTAATTATCTAGTGAAAACGCCGGCTCAGACACACGCCATATTTCAAAAGCAGGCCCCAGCCCCTTTCGGTAAATGCCTCCTAATTTATAAGGCAGAGATGTATTTATATGATATTTATCGCCTGTAGGGATGATTAGGATGTTGACGTGACAGGCACTTTTGTTCTGGTCGTATTAATGCTTCTTTTTTGATATCTCAAAGCACCACGACAGCCAATCAGTCTAGTAATGAACACTGGGCGAATGGCTGCAGGCATCGCTTCCCTCTGGCGGTCTCTAGGCGGGCTCAGAGTGGGAGAAGATGGCCCTCTGGGGGAGGGCACTGGTGCGGCTCAAATGGCCGCTGCAACCAGTTTCCCTAATCGAACACTACGTGGACCTACCATCAACATCTCGCAAGAAGATGTTTTAAAAGTCGCCTGCCTATATGAAGGATACTCTAATGAGGCCGCCGACCCAAAGCTTATAGTTCGAGCGGGGATTGCAAACGCGCTCGACGTAACTGCTTACGAAGTATCGCCAGAGCTACAGAAGGACCTTTACCGTGAAGAGATCGCCCGGCTCTCATCAGCCACAATCGAGAATAATGCTATAAGAGCTTTCAAAGGGACACAACGGCTTGCGTCCGACACCCAAGAGGCCTACGAGATAATGGCAAGCCTAAGCAATCAGATGTGGGTGGCTCTCCATGTCATCACGTACGACTCGGAGCTATTGCTCAGGTCGTATTGTCCGGGCTTGCATCAAGAAGGCCGCATGCAACAAAGTCGCTTGAGTTTAAAATATCTGACCAAAATTGATGACGATGCCGATGACGATGATGACGAGGATGAAGAGGATGAAGACCACAAGGAGCCCGCGTTCCCAAAGCTCGACTACAACGGGAGCAAGGAAGACTATTTTGAGCTTGTCAACTATATCACCGAGACCCTAAGCCGGGTGCTTTTGAAGTCGGCACACGGAAAATATTGGCATGAAAATGTCCTGGCATGCATTGCAAAGATTTCAACTAAAATGAAGGTGTTGTCTACTAAACTAGAAGAATTTGCGTCAGTATCTCTCAGTCAAACACCAGCCAGGCCGAAACGCTCCATGGCTATGGCCGCTCCTACTCGGGGCACAGGGAACCAGCTTATACGACGAGATGGGCCTGTGGAAGATCTAGACTCGATGCTACAGTCCCTCAGCGCCTTGGATCCCCAAAACATGGCGGGAGAAAACCGGGAATCTAGGCGCCATGGTTTGGGGCAGCTCTATTGGGCCCACACCATGAAGTTCCAAGGACCAATCTTGATGATATTTCGACGTCTTTTGCTGTCTCTAAGAGGCGCAAACAAACACAAGGCGACTTCTAATACCTCGTACGAACTGTGTGCGAGGCTTTACGAGACCGGATTTGAGGACTTTCGAACACTAGTGTTTCAGGATTTGAATGGCGAGTATCTCGGTTCGTCCAAAGAAGAAAACATAAACATCGCCCAATCGATTTTTGAAGTTCTCGACTCCGGTGTCAAAGATCTCGTATCGAAAGACCGTAGCCAAGGGCAGCCTACGCAACCACAGCCGCCAGACTCATCTTCAAATGGTGCCCCTAAGGCGGCTTCATCGGATAAGTCTAAGGGTAGTCGCGAAGGTGGCCGATTTTCTACTATTGGGACAGTTGTTTCTTGGAGCTACGATGGTAACGCGTCAGGCAACGAACTTCAGCCAAGGGAGTCGGGGGCCTCCACAGTTTCAACAAACCGAAGACCGAAAACTCATCACATAAGATCAATGAACGAAACCATCACTATCATGGCACCCTTGCTGCTGTTAAACCCTGGCGTCGTTAAGATGATAGCCGAGTCTATTGGACTCGCCGTTCGGACATCACGAGCAATATCAGACAACGCTGAGGACCAAGTTACAGTAGCTCAAGGAACTCCATTCAAAGCCTTTTTCTCCTTAACTACGCAAGACTACGTTGATTCATGGAAGAATGGGCGACACTCGGCATCTTCACAGCTTTCAAGAGCCCCTATGGCACGGGATAAGCTGTTTTCTGGGAAAGCTAGTGAGGAGATACCAAAAGGAACCCAGGCGTTGGACATCCCTCTCGCAGTTGGAGACTCAGAGCGGAATCGCAAGATGAAGGACGAACAGGAACGGTTCATAAGATGGGAGAGGGAGAAAGAAGACGCCAAGAGGAAAATGAGTGGGTGGGTATTTGAAGAGACTGGCGTGAGAGTTTTCTGTGGATGGTATGTTTGGAGCGTCCTTGCCGTCGCGGTGACGCTCGTCGCTGGTGGCATTGTAAGTGGTCTGACTATCCAAGAGCGGATAAGAGGAGTAGATCCTTTTAATATTGCTACCTTCACTTGGGTCGTCGCAGGTTTTATTATCCTCATCGCTAAGAGTATACGTGTTGGGAATTGGTCATGGAGGGACTTCCTACACCGGCAGGTGCTTTGTCGCAGCGTGTCGGAGCTTCATTACGTTACTGGTATCGACAGTCAGCTTATTCTAGCTAAATTATTGCATGATGAATCGAGAAACCGCCTGAAAACAAGGGGGCCCTACAACTGCGTGTTCAATCGCAGGACAGATGACGCAGGAGGGTTTTCGATCGACAGGCCTCTGACCATTCGCACCATGTTGCTTAGCGGACTGATAATGATCCAAGTACAAGCTCCATATTACGGCGAGTTTCTGGTCTGTTTAGATGTGCGAAAGGGCACGGTGGTGGAAGTAATCCAGCAAAGCTCCGACCCTACCGAGGAAGAGTCACATATTGTCAGCAATACGGTTCCTGACTTTAGCCTCAGTGGAGACGAACCTCTGCGAATTCCCCTACAGAACGGGACTCTGGAATGGACACGGGTGATTGGAATTTATGGTCGAAGGGACTGTTTTTTTGTTTGAGACTATGAGCTCGAAGTTATATTTCGTCGCCTACTTGCGTTTTAGGGGTTTGCACTGAAGTTATGATGTTGGGTTCCGTTGGTATGGGGCTCGTAGGCAAGATACGATTCGGTACTATGATAATGAAGTGTCAAGGGACTGGTGTGTTGGCTATATAATCAGCTAGCTATAACTAAGCGACGTCAATCTATTAGGAAGCCATCCTGCGATTCTTCGACTTTGCTATCAAGCCTTATATATGCCGGAGGCGCGATTTCGTTCTTCTCTGTCTTGTAACTATCTATGATCAAGGTATACTCAACTAAGTTCAGAGCAGTGAAATGAACTCGTTGCGTCAAGTATATTTGCATTTGCGCTACCTACACTAGTGGATAGCATAGTGCTCAATCTCGGCGGGGCGTTCATTACAAGATAGAAGATAGGATATGATGTCTGCAATATGTCTTGTCTCCCTTGATAATCAAAGGCGATCAGAGCCGATTTCATCTCTAGACAATTCTCATCTCACTCCCATATTAAGTTTACCCCGCACCTCACTCGCCCTCACAGGCCGTACTATACCGCCTTCAGAGACTAAAAAGAATATGTTGTTCTCATGTAATTATTGACGAGTATAGAATATTATCAATGATTTGTTGTGTCATATTTAGATTTAAGACTGTATAAAGTATCTGTTTTAGCTCTGGAGTTAGGTACTAGGTCTAGTGAAAGGGGCTAGAGTTGTTAGCGGCATAGATCACTATATCTTGTGTCCTCAGCGGCTAACGGCGGAACGACATACCTACATCACTCAAAGCTCGAATGATCTGTTACAAAACTTGAAAAATGTGTACTATTACGCATCATATTATTCTCGTACAATCAAGGCATCATCATAGGATATAATATTATTATAAATCCTATCTCCGAACACGTTGTTGATCGATGCTCTAAAGTGACTCATGTTCCTGCATTAGCAGTACGCTGAAGTACGGATGTCCGGCTACCCGGGAGCTCATTGTCTTGATTTAGTCATCGTAGACTCACCTGTTGTCAAGGGGAGGATATCCCAGGGATACCGAGCAGTACCGAGGTGTCCATGGCTTTGTTCTAACTGTTAGCTGCATGTTGCACAAACACTGATCGCAGCCTATCAGCGGAGCCGACGCCTCGAGTACAAGATGGAAGCGCATCCTGTCTTCCGGGAGATTGTCGGCCGACGTCGTAAACAACAACATTTTCGCGAAACAATACCGTGATACTACCATCGCCAAAATTCTGATTAGCACAGTCCTTCGCCATGACACTTATCGTACACCACCTCGGCGTCTCCCAGTCAGAGCGCGTCGTCTGGCTCTGTGAGGAGCTGGGGATTGATTACGAATTGAAGAAATACGAGAGATCCCCCTACCTAGCTCCCACCGAGTACAAGGACTTGCACCCACTAGGTGCAGCCCCCGTCATCGAGGACGGCAATGTCAAACTCGCCGAGTCGGGCGCCTGCGTCGAATACATCGCCCAGGTCCACGGCAAAGGACGGTTCGTCATTGCGCCCGGCCAGAAGGGCTACGCGGACTATCTGTACTGGTTCCGTGAGTTCCACCCCAGGCCGTTTCCCCCTTGCTGCAATCTAACCCGCGGCCCACAGACTTTGCCAACGCGAGCTTCCAATCAGCCTTGATGAGAGACATGGCCATTAGGGTCACCGGGGGAGGCGGCGGCGGCGATGGAGCAGGCATGGCTGCCGAAGTTACAAAGCGATTCAAGGAGAAGTTCCTCGGGATGCTGGCGTTTATGAACGACCGCTTGGGCCAGGTCCCCTGGTTGGCAGGCGAGCAGTTCACCCTCGCCGATATCATGCTCGTGTGCTGCCTGACGACGATGCGCTGCTTCCAGCCCTACGATCTCGGCGACTACAAGAATATCCTGGCGTATCTCGAACGAGTTGCTGCGCGGGAGGGCTACCGCCGCGCGATGCAGAAGGGCGATCCGGAGCTGGATATTGCCAAATTGACAGGCGCTGCACCGCCTGCGTGGCAACCCAAGATCCCCGCTTCGAAATAGACAGGACGCGACCAAGAAAGTAAAAGAATGGTGGGATAGGAGTGCCTTGATGTTGCGCCGGCGCATGAAATGGGCACCAAGGCCTGTTCGGGTCTGCTATAGTATAGACTTGTCTAGCGCTGGCTGCACCACTAAGTCAAAACATCCACCTATTACGCAATCTTCACTCATGATTCCCAACTCAATGTTATCTATGGCTTCATTTACGCTTCGGTCAGCTAAACTACTATCTAGAAATCCAAATCTCAATATATTACATAATTCTAGCATCCTCTTCAAACCCCGATGAGCTAATCTCTCTCACTTTGTGGAGACCGTTGATACTCCGAAGTCCGAGCGATTCTACATAGCAACCCGGGACCGCTATACAAAAGTACTGACCGACCCCTTTCTAGGCAATCCGGTCGCCAACTAAGAGAATTCAATTCCACTTTTACTGCTTGGAAGCACCAAAATAGCCGCGCCGTTGATATGTATTTATAACTATCCGGCCGACCTGACCCGCCTTTTCCACCCGAAACGTGATTTGGAGTTAGCTCACGCGAGCACGGAGTATAGTAGAATCCCGCAGCGGGAATGGCCCCGGCCGGCCAATACAGCAGATAAAGACTATATTATTCAGGTACACTCGTTCGCTTTCAAGAAGCAAGCACGAAGTAGATACAAGCGCACCTACTGATTACTGATTCCCCTAAGACCCTGTTCTTCAGTCTATTAACGTCGTTTTCTTACATCGTTCACCTCATTACCGCATAGAAACATGTCTTCACAATTGATAAGCGAGGCTGCGTTCGAGGCCAGTATCCGGGGCTTCTTCTATAGGCAGTGGATGATGTACCGCCAGCCAGTGCCACCAGGAACAGACTTAACATCTCAAGTTGCTATCATCACCGGCGGCAACAGCGGCCTTGGTCTCGAGGCGGGGCGACAATTATTACAACTCAGGCTCTCGCATCTCATCATCGCCGTCAGGTCGCAATCCAAGGGCGATGAGGCGGCCAGTACCCTGAGGAAAGAGTTTCCTCATGCTCAAGTATCCGTCATGTTGCTCGATATGAGCTCCTATGACTCCATCGTGGCGTTCGCCGAGCAGTGCAAGTCACTTCCTAGAATTGACATGGTTATCCTCAACGCCGGCCTCGTGAGCGGCGAGTTCTTCACAACCGCCAAGGACACCGGGCACGAATATAGCGTGCAGGTCAATTACGTCTCAACCGCGCTCCTGACGATTCTCCTTCTGCCCATTCTGAAATCGAAACGGGTCACAGGGGCGAAAACGCCAGTCCTCTCCATCGTATCATCAGACACGGCGCTCCTCGCATCCGTCGAAACGCAAGGGCCGGTCCTGGCGCAACTCGACAAGCCCGAGAAGTACCGGCCAATGCAGTGGTATCAAACCACAAAGCTGCTCCAGCATTTCTTCGTGTCGAAGCTCGCCGCGGAGATCGACGGCCGCGACGTCACCGTGAACATGGTCAACCCGGGGCTGTGCGGCGGCACGGAGTTTGGCAAGAGCGGCGCGGGCTTCTCAGCCGCCGTCATGGCGATCTTCAGGTTCATCAAGTGGATAAACGCGCGGTCCGCGGAGACGGGGGCGAGCACGTATGTCGACGCCGTGGTGGTGAAGGGCGAAGAGAGCCACGGGAGCTATGTCAGCGATTGGGCAATTCGTCCGTACGTATTAATGCCCACCCCTTCCTATATGTGTCGGTGATCAGCGGGACTATCATGCTGACTGAATCAGGTACCCCCAAATCCTGTATACCGAACAGGGCGCGCAGGTCCGAGAGAGATTATGGGAGGAGACGATGACGGAGCTAAATTTTGCTGGCGCATCTGATATCATCCAGCGCATGAAGAGGTAATGAGCGCTTGGCCAGAAGAGGAGGTTTCCCCTTCGGACCTTGTCTTTACTCGATCTTGCATTTAGCGAATAATGTGTTCACGTAACAACCTAGCATATTGTGGTTTATTTGTTTTGCATTTACCTCGGTGTTCAACGCATAGAATAGAACTGGAATTAGCGCTTAAAGAAGATATTCAAACATGCACTCGCTGTATTCAAATAGGCATGTGAAAGAGGCATCATCAGGGATCTTTCTAATACCTACTGTAGGTACCTGCCTCGGCAGTGGGGCGAATTAAGGTTGTGCTGTCTAGGCCCCAGAGGGCAGGTAACGATGCTATAGGTACAGTACGCCACCACCGTCCAGGCATAAACCAATCAAACTTACTACGTTAAACATAAGCTAAAATCGATTGGCCCTGGTTAGTCGGAAGCTAAATGCCAAAACTAGTGAAATACCGACATGCTAAGCATTCGACGACGGGTTTGGAGATGATATTATGTGAATTATGTCGTGTTTGACAGCCCGCCAACTAAACTAGGCAGGCCAGCAGTCCCCACGTTTTTCCTCGTTAGCTTTCTACTGGCCCGCTATCAGCCCCTTTATGTTGTACAACGACCTGATCAATTCTTTATACCACCCGGCGAGGAGGAAAGTGCTTATTCGGGAAGCTCAAAATCGTGAATTATCGGGCACCTACCTATTTCAAAGTGTCCCCTCGGCTCCGAGGGATTAAGCCGATGACATGTTAGTCTTCATGTTTTCGCCCCTAGAGTCGTGCTAGCTATATATAACTGGAGCGATGCCCACGTTCAACCCGGAGGGATCTTGTTGGGGGTTGCGCTAGGTAGCTTCGAATCGGTTCCCTGACTGAGACTGTGCATCCATTCGTTTGGAGGCAGAACGCAACCACGCACGTAATTCTCAGCCGGCCTAGTTCAAGACAAGACGCGGAATCAATTCAAGATGGGGAACTCTGGGTCCACGCCATCACCGGTCGATCCCGGCACGATGTACACCGCCACGGCGAGTGCATCCATCGCAGCCGCTCGCGCAACAGCGCTGACGCTGAGCCCGACCAGCAACGTGAAGGGGAGGACATTCGACCGCTTCGTGCAGATCTTCCTCGAGAACCAAGACTTCTCAATCGCAGCCGGCGATCGTGAGTGCCTCTATTTTTTTCGTAGGGACAAGAATAGATGGATGGAATGACTAATCCGACTCAATAGCGAATCTGGCGTATCTCGCGAAGAAGGGCATCCTTCTGGATAACTACTACGCGATAACGCACCCATCGCAGCCGAATTATGTCGTGGCCGGCGGCGCAAGCACCCACGGCGTCAGCGACGACAGCTTCAAGCGCATCAGCAATGACACGGAGTCCATTGTAGACCTGCTCGAGGCCGCGAAGGTGAGCTGGAGCATCTACCAGGAAGACATGCCCTACTCGGGATTCCAAGGGACCTACGTGAATCAGCAGAATGGGGCGAACGACTATGTCCGGAAGCACAAGTACGTCCACCCTGCGTAGATAATGACCATCGAAGTTCGGCTGCTAACTGAATAATCGCAACATAGCCCGTTAGTCAGCTACGACTCCGTGGGAACTGATATCAATCGCTTGGCCAAGACGAAGAACTTCACCTTGTTCGATAGGGACCTGGCCGCCAATACACTACCTCAGTGGATGTTCATTACCCCTAACATGAGTAAGCAATTATCTCCCGTCACCGCAGACTAGGTACCCTAGATAGTCGTAGTTAGCTAACAGCCGCCTCAAGCCAACGATGGACACGATACATCCGTCACCGTCGCAGGGAAATGGGCGCGCAGCTTCCTCGATCCTTTGCTATCCAACCCTAATTTCAACAAAGACCGCACTCTGATCATCCTAACCTTCGACGAGAGCGAATCCTACATCGGTCCGAACAAAGTGTTCTCGGTCCTCCTGGGCAACGCCGTCCCGAGCAGCAAGGTCGGCACGACAGACTCTACGAAGTACGACCACTACAGTTTGACCAAGACGGTCGAGGACAACTGGGCGCTGGGCAACCTCGGTCAGAATGACGTCAATGCTGTGTCGTTCTTCTAGATACTTACCTAGATAGCGATTCGCTCGAAGGAGGCAGTGAGAATAATAAAGGGGCGCGCGGCGTATATTCGGCGCCAGATCCACCTCGTTCATATATACAGTGCATGAGTGCATGAACCTCGCTTGGATATCAATCTACCTCGTTACCGGTACACTCGCCATGTTCGTAGTGTAGTGAGCGGGAGAAATAAATTGGCCTGCTGCGTCTTAGATCCCGGTATAGAACACCAGGTAGCAGCAAGTAGGTATTTGATTTGAAACAGAAGCTAGCTAACCAATCTCAACCTGAAGCGAGAGAGGGCCAAACTCATTCGTCGTCTCTCAAATGCAAGTAATATGCATGCAAGACGACCTTCTTTACTAGTAGTCTACCACCTCTCGACACCATGCAGCTCGCCTCTCCACACCAACCGTGACTCTCCTAGATATCCGGAGACGACGCCAGAACGTCGAGAACCGACCAGACTAGACTCAGTTCGCACCGGAAAGCGTAGCAATCGAAGCCGGGACTCATATAGCAAAGGCCCTTTTCGCAGCGCCCAATCCGGCTGCGAGGCGGGCCGCGATTGGCCAGGCGCGACGTCGTGATTTCTCCAGCAGCGCATCGTCATTGGAGGTCTTGTTTCTTCCGGATTTACCCAAATCACTCGAACCAGTTCGCCAGGACCCCTGGCTCACCCCTCACTCTTTTTTTTTCGAGACCCTCTCTTTTCCTTGCCCCCCCGCCACAAGATTTCTTTCCCATCTGATGACCTGACGCCTCCCTACCAGTGGTCGTGGCTGGCTGCGACGAGAAAAAAACCACGATGCTAGCTGTCGTCCCGTTTGGGGCCAAGCCCCGCTGCAGGCTGGAAGAGGTCGTCCCGAGGTTCTAGAAAGGCTCGCTTCCCTTCCCCTTTGCATGCGTGAGAGCCGCAGCAATGCAAAGGGCCAGTTTCTTACTTGCTGCTTGCTTGCTTGCTTGCTTACCTACCCACCCATACCTCTTGCTCACGCGCGACGGGATGGGGATCTGCGCGATCTTGGTCGTGTGTTTCGGCTCCCTATCACGTCGCTGCCGGGGGAGGCTGGCGAGATTCCCACTGCCAAGACCTGGGTGCATCGCGTCGTGTGTCCCATTCCCCCCCATGTAAAATCCGGGGAAATGGACCACACGTCTCGCATACAGGCGAAATAGACAAACCTAGTCTTGGTCGACACTAGCTCTGCTACGGTCTTCTAGCCTATATCTGAGCAGACCCCTGGCAACAGAGGCAGTTGGTTTCGTAGGAGGGGGGGTTTTCAGCTATGAGAAGATACGTGTAGGTGATTCTTCACGGGGTAAACAAGAATAGCAATGTTCGTTGATGAAGTAAGTTTGCATCTCCCTTGAGACACTAAGATGTGAGGTAGGTATGCAGATAGAAAGCTATACCAAGTCCACAATTACCTCATGACAGCATACCTACCTATCTTCATGCCAGTTCGCTTGTGACGGGAACATGCTCCGCTAGTGTGCGTGTCCCGGCTCTGCATGGCCCTACATGCGTGTGTATGTGTGTGCGTGTGTGTCTCCCAGCCACGGCATCGTGGCACACCTTCTTCCGAACAAGAGGAGAAGCTCGTCGTAAACAACCAGCCCTCGGATCAAGTGTTCTAGGTGGGCATGATTGGCCGCCCGTCCCCCAGCCGATCCCCCCAGTCCCAGCATGACTGGATATATTACACGCCGCCCCCCATCATCGCCACCAGCACGGCACGTTGCTGGTGGGAAAGACAAATATACCCCGAATATTGAATGAATGAATGAACGAATGCTTGTCCTTGCTTACCCTGCGCATTTCCAACAATAGAAAACCGAGTCACATACGTACATGCGCCGTGCTTATCTATAATATAAGGGAAAAAAAACACACCTTACCCAGGCGTCGTGTGTGTGTGCCAACGTCAGCGCAAGCGCATCCATCCACGGAGGCGAAGGCGAAGGCGGCCGTTGTCTCGCAAGTAGGCCAGGCACGCCGTCCTACCTACCTACCTACCTAGTCAAGGGGAAGCTAGTTAGCCAGGCGCACAGTCATCGGAACAATGGTGAACCGGCAGACGCTGCGGTCGCGGGCGCGCAAGGAGCGCGAGGAGGTCGAGCTGGCGCTCGTCGAGGGCCCGCAGTTCGACAAGGTGTCGTGGACGCGCGAGCCGCACCTGCGCAAGCTGTACGCGTGGGCCGTCATCCTGATCCTCGGCAGCGTGACCACGGGGTACGACGGCATGCTCGTCAACACGTCGCAGCAGATCGACCGGTGGAAGGACTTCTTCCCGCGGACGCAGGTTGGGCCGAACAACCCCCAGGCTGTCGCCGATAGCTGGCTCGGCCTGCTGGTGAACATCTTCAATATTGGGAGCGTTATTAGCTTTTTCATCACGTGAGTCTGGGCTTTTATTTGTCTTGTTCCGTGGATTGGGGGAGAGATAGCGGGAGAGAGAAGAGGGAGGGGAGAGAGAATTAGCTCGGTGTTTTTAACGTGTTCGCATGATAAAGTCCATATGTGGCCGACCACTGGGGGCGGAAGGCATCGATAGCCATCGGCTGCGGGTTCATGATTGCGGGGGGCGTCGTGTCTGCTTTTTGCACCCAATACGAAAGTACGTGTGATAGCCTATGTGTTCGTGAACGAGATGGTTATGCTCACTAGATATTGCCAGTGTTTCTTGCGGGGCGATTCCTTCTCGGATTTGGAAATAGTCTGACGCAGATGGCTTCTCCTCTGTTACTCACCGAGATCTGCCATCCCCAACATCGTGGGCCTGTCACAGCGGTATATAATTGCCTGGTAAGACACTGAATTGGTATCTCACTGCGGGTGAATGTTCGTTAACTGATCAATTGCAGTGGAATCTAGGAGCTCTCATGGTACGCGATTCATCATTGCCTAGTCTCTCGAATGTCTAACTTACAATCTCTATAGGTTGCCTGGGTAGGTTGGGGCACGGCACGGATCCAGAGCGACTGGGCCTGGAGATCCATAACACTCCTCCAGATCCTACCGTCCCTCATTCAGATACTATTCATCTACTGGATCCCAGAAAGCCCGCGCTACCTCATGTCCAAGGACCGCCACCGGGAGGCCTTCGACATCCTATCTAAGTATCATGCGGGCGGGAGACGGCACGACCTCCTTGTGCAGTTCGAGTACCGCGAGATCAAGGAGACGCTCAGGATCGAGCAGCAGGTCGAGCGCTCGGCAGGCTACCTCGACTTTGTCCGGACGAAGGGAAACCGGTGGCGGTTGGCCATCCTCATCTCCTTGGGCGTCATCTCGCAGTACAGCGGCAATGCCTTGTTCTCCAATTACATCGACACCGTCTACGAAGGGGCCGGCATAACAGACCAGAACAAGAAGCTGGCGGTAAGTTGAAACATACCACCTATCGCTAGGAAGAAAATCCTAATCTCTCCCCGTCTAGATCAGCGGAGGCAAGACGATCCTAGATCTAATCGTGACCGTCCTCGCCGCGCTGAACGTGGACCGTTTCGGGCGTCGGCCGCTCTTCCTCGTGTCCATCTCGGGCATGGTGGTCGCCTTCGCCAGCTGGACCGTCTGCGGCGCCTTCTACGAGAACTCGATGATGAAGAACGCCACGGCCGGCTGGGCGCAGCTCGTCTTCATCTGGCTGTTCGGCATCTTCTACGACATCGGCTTCTCGGGCATGCTGATCGCCTACGCGCTCGAAGTCCTGCCCTTTAAGCTGCGCGCCAAGGGCATGATGCTCATGAACATCACCGTGCAGGCCGTGCTGGCGCTCAGCAACCAGACCAACAAGATTGCCTGGAACAGGCTGCCCAAGCACTGGTACTTCATGCTATTCTACACCGTGAGTGTTCCGCAGAGACACGAGCTATCCTGTCATGCCTTTGATCCGCTGTGCCTAGCTTTATAGGTCTTTAGTGCTAACTGACGTGCGCAGGCATGGGATTTCCTCGAGCTATGCTTCGTGTACTTCTTCTACGTTGAGACGAAGGGACCAACACTTGAGGAAATCGCCCGCATTTTCGACGGCATGGACGCCGTCGCTAACATCAATATTCGACAAGTGGAAAAGGAGATGCAACACGCCGAACACGAGGAATCCATTCATGATGACCGACCATATCCAGGGGCATTCTGAGGAGGCCGGGTTTGGGATTAATCCTTAGTAACGGAGATGGAACCTTCTTGGGTGGCGTTTTAGCGTGCTTGCATTTGATACCCACACTCCCTAGACTCTTTTTTTTCTGCCGTTGGAACTTAGCGAAGCGAGTAGCAGACGTAACATAGCAAAATGCATCAGTGCGACGGAGTTGGGGAGAGCTTTATCAGCGGCATACGCACAAAAACACCGTCATTCGCCCTTTAGTAGAGTTTTAGCCTAATGCCATACACAGCCAAAGCCTTTTTCTGACCAAACATCTTTTAATCTCTTCCTCAATCGTGAAAGTCCTGCAAATGGATACCCCAACTCGACTGTATTATAACAGACGACCATACACAACATAGACGAGTGGCAAATGCAATTGTCAAGCAAATATGCCCATCAAGCTAGTCAGATCAAATATCGTCCGCAGCGTCATCAAGATCAACTATTGGCGCAGCAAAAACCGTCTCAGAGCTACTGCCACTACCCGAGGAGCACTCTAGGCTATTGATACTGGTCATAGCCTGGGAGAGCTTGTCCATCTCACCTCTGAGTTGCTCTCGCAAGTTCGCCGTATTCATGTCTTCTTCCATTAAATGTTCATAGACGTTTGGCGCTGTTAAGGTGCAGATGTTAGGAAGATCCGTAGATCACAAAAACTGGGCAAGAGTTGGACTTACCCCCACCAAATATTCCGAGTTGATTGTCCATGAAGATATCGAGTTCGGTGCTTCCCATGATTCTCAACAATTTTCTGCACAACACTTAGCATTAGCCTAGGCCATTCTGGACGTCTTCTAGGCATTTTAAGGGCGTAGAAAGCTTTTACGATACGGCTCCGGTACAAAAATCAATGGAATGACTTACGAGTTAACACTCATGGTGACGCCCTCCACGAATCGAGTTGCTGCCGTGTTATAGTAGCCTCGAACGAAGGCCGCGACCTCTATCTCTGTCTCGTACGGATCATTTCCGATCTTAGGGAGCTGCTGGGACAATATTTTATGCTCTTTGCTTTTTTCGTCGTCTGACATGTCTTCTAGCATTTTTATTTCGTAATCCCAGCCGACTAAGGCGACGGCCTTGAGACGATAAATTGCGCGTGCGCGGCGCAACTGCTCCAATTCTTTCGCCTTGTAACGAATAAATGCGTCTTCATTCATGGTATACATTTGGTATGTTTCCGCATCGTACATCTCAGACAGATGCCCTCTCTGAGTTGCGACAATTTGATCGATGAACTCTTTTAGGTGGGCCTGGCACTGCTTGAAAATGAGACGACGTCGCAGGACACCGAGCGATTCTTCGAGGGCCTTGTTTGTCACTTTCTCCAGAAGTTCTGCAGTTTTGTCCATGTAGGTTTCCAGAGGCCCCTGCCATTTCTTCACTGCGTCTAGGCACATGGTCTCGCGCACCTCGTCCGGAACGAGATCACGAGGCATCCCGGGGCGCTCTGCAATAGATAAGTTAGTTATTGCTATCTCTGGGGGCACATCTTTCGGGTACCAAGGCTTGGGTATGGTCTATGGAGCTATGAGGAAATAAAATCAAGTTTAGTATGTACGTACGCTTTCTTCTGACCTGGATTCGTATGTCTCGGATGTCCATAGCCAAGCGGCCTAAATTGCGAAATACTGCAAAGGGGCTTTGCATTTCCGCACCACCTGTGCTTATGACCGATGGTGCTCGGAAAAAACCGGGCGACGAAAAGCTCTCCTGCTTCACTGGCGTAACTGGGGCTTCATTCTCTTGTCGTACGCGTTTGCTCGGAGTCATGCGCATCGTTGAGTCACTGGGACGGGGCCTCTTAGAAGGAGTGACGGCCGAGAGCTCCGTATCAGCATCAGAAAGATCAATGGTCTGGGCGGCTGGTTCCTTGACACGGCAAGTGGGCTTGATTTTGAAGATTATGTCACGGAACTGATTGTTGAGAGTATTCCACTCAGACGAGAATTCCGAATCTTTAATAGCTGTCTTCATCTTCCCCAAGAACTGGTAGAGGCTTTTCTTTACCTCATCTAAATGAAGAATTAGCGAATGCAAAGTTAGCGAATGTAAATCTTCTAGGAAGTTTGACTTCAAGGAGGACTTACGTTCGACATTAGATGGAATACCAGGCAAGCCGGCTAATTGGTGTTCGATATCTCTCAAGCGGGTATACACCTTGGTTTTGATCGAGGGTAGGCTCTGGGCAAACGCGTCTCCTAGTTGAACCGATATGTACTCTCCAAGTAAGTTCACGCCGCATTTATCTTTGAATTCATCGAATTCTGCCGGCCAACTTCCGACTTCGTGGGTAAAAAAAAGCTCTTCCCATCTACCGGCGCTCTCTAGTTTTTCGTCTGGAGGTCGCGAGGTAGCGAAAAAACCGTGCCCAACAGACTGTTTTTCCCCTCGGAACATCGCAAGCCATTGCTCTTGATTCTCCGGCGCGAGCTTGTCAGCCTTCGTCATGATACCAATAGTACGATCAGCGGCTTTCGATTCGCGGATTATTCCCAGAGAAATAGAGTTCTCCGGGTCTGCGTTCATGGGTAGTGCCCACATAATGATTGCTCCCTTCCGTTGTATATAGTGGCGCGTTAAATTGCGCACAACCTTGACGATGTATTCATCTTCTTCCTGGTCTGGGGAGAGGAATACGCCTGGGAGATCGTAAAAGCTCAGGCCTGGCAGCTCCGGTCCTTTGATTTCTAAAGAAATAATGTTTGGTGAAAATTGTGCCGCCGCAGTTCGAGCGGCCTCTGTAGTTGAGTTAGATACGACAGCATATACGTAGAAACAGTCACTTACCAGCAAGATCCTTGCCTTTCGCAATTGCACCCTCGCCGGGTATATATAGTTCGTGGTCGTTGCTAGGATTTAGGACAGCGACTTGAGCCCATCGAAGAACTTCCTCGATCTCACCCGGGTCAAATATAGTTTTAAAAATTTTGATGTCGCGATGCGACCTCTTAACCCAGGGCGGAAACGGGTTCGTTGCTGTGACATCGGACTTCCTGATCTTTCCCTTGGGCTCGAAGTTGTAGTCCAATTGAAGCGCAACAGTGCAGCTCCAGTGGGTATTCCTACTGTCAATCAGGCGGATGTGAAGAGGACACCGCGTGCCTACACCTGCGCTTCGAGGTAAGTCCACCCGTGCCAGCCCTGACATCAGACTTGACTTCCCGGCGGACTGGTCGCCAACTAACACGAGTTCCGGGAGCTCTGCAACGTGAGAGACACCAAGTTGCTGAAGATTGCCGACGGTATTATTGAAGGCGCGTAATTTTACCCCAATGTGTGTAAACGTGGGATTTCCAAAACTCTGCTGAGCAAAGCTTGCGTCTGCACCCTGCGTGGATTGAGGACTTTCAATCAAATGACCCCCAGGCTTGGCTCTCATTTCTAAAAACATGGGTTCTTGATCATCATCGCCCCCACGATGGCGAGTCTCAGCGCTCGCTTGGAAAGGTCAGTAGAGTAGACGTGGGTGTGAATTGTAGCAAACCTAGTCTAGGAGGTACTTACGAGCATGAGATCTGATAAACGACGCGGCAATAGATTGAGCGTCAATCCAATCATCGTTGGGTCGCTTTGGAGGGCCCATTGTGATTGATGTAATAGAGCCAGGTGTCGGTGCTGGTGCCGATGTTGGTGTTGGCGATGGTGCCGGCTCCTGTTCCTGGTGTTCTCGTTTGATAACACGCGGAGGCATCTTGGCTCGTGCAAACTATATACCTAGGTAGCTTGAACAGTGTACTGTGACATGCATGTGCTTGAAACAAAAAACAGGAATCCGCGATTGTCACATGCGGTGTCTCCAAGGAAGAGGTGATCCAGTGACGACGAGTATATAGAAGGGGGACTGAAGATGGAGACGATACACAAGAATGGTGAGTGCAAGAAGTAGTAGGTTCTTGAAAGAAGAAGAGAAGGGGAGGGGAAGGAGAGCACCAGGGCAGAAACTACCAAGTCAAGTCAAAAGTTTGAGAGAAGAGTGAAGACGAGGTTTGAATGTCGAGGCGAGGAAAACTCGGCATTGTGGCCTTGAAAGTCAAGGTAGGTAGGTATACCACAGCCGGACCTATCAATTCTCAGCCAAGTGTTAGCCAATGCCCGTACCTGCCGGGCAAATCACTAACTGACTCTCGAGAGGAAAGAACGAGTTCTGGTGTGCCTGCCTTACAAGTTGAGCTGTCCAGGGGGTTGGAGCTAGAGAGTGGGGACCTGGATTTGGTGTGAGATGATTGGTTAGCATTTCCTAAACGGGAATTCACGACGTGCCATACAAAATGTATGTGATTCTGTGAATGTTATGTGAACTCGTGCGTATCTCATGCAGGAAGGATGCTTCTCCGGTGAACCCAGTGAGGAAAAAGCAATTGGAGCTGTACCTTACCTAGGTAGTCCGATAGTGGATGGGGGGCCTGTCAGCGGAAAGCCACAATCAATAGATATATCAAAGTGAATAAATACATGGGCTCAGCTGTAGGTACCTATGTTAGGTAAGTGTACCTTTTGAGTACCTAGGTACTGAGGACACTAGAGAGGAGTGATGAATGTGTGTATTGTGAAGCTCGACCAGCGAGGGCCCTGTAGGCCAGCTAAAAGAGTGTGTAGGAGGGTAAGTTCTAGTGTAGTGTGACGGCTAGCTACCTAGGTAGGTATCCTTATATGCCTATGTCCCATTTGCAACCTAACAGTACTCATTATATTCAAGGGGCGAAACCTTTACTGACCAAGTATGATACCGTATATATCTTATATACCAGCGCAGACGGTAAAAACACTAACATATCCACAAGCTTAATAAAGGTTTATAACGATCCAGCCAAGGAACACATCATATACTATACCGAGTACTATCACAACTCTCATCGAGGCATCCTTAACCAAAATCAGAGTGGGATGGCATTGTAACGCCGGTGAGATCATCACGAGCGAAGGCGGCATTCATAGTTGCAATACAACACATGATATAGGGGTGATTAGGGTCTATTTCGGCAGTCATCTAGAACGCGGCGTCAGCTTTGAATTCCCTCTAAGTAGACCATTTCGTACCCAGCACTGCGACCCAAAATGGGACCACCCTCTTCTTCGTCTCGCACCCGCTGCCAGCCCTCTCTGTTTTCGGGGTCTACGCCTGGTGTCGGATACGGCTCATGACAATCGCGGTTGCTCAATCTTGGCCAGTATCGACGATAGCTCCAGTATGCCACGGCAATACCCAGCAATGAGCCTACACATACATCGTAGACGTCATGCCGATAATCCTGACACCGACTTATCGCAATCATAGCAGCGCCCACCAGTGGCGTGAGGCATATCAATGCCCGGCCGAGACCCCTCTTGTCACGGAATATCCTCAGCTGGCCAGCGAGAAAGAAAGCCAGGTACCCGAGCCCACTGAATGAAAAGCTGGAGTGACCCGAAGGAAACGACCGCCAGCCATCATGAAGAGTATGGTGGTTGGTCTCGGTGCAGACTTCAAAGGTGACGAGCGTATCTGGTTTAGTGCCACGGGCAGGCTTGCAGCGAGCGATGAGATCGGGACGAGGTCGGCCAACGGCGTTCTTGATGATATCCGTGAGGAATGAAGTCAAGATCAAGGCGATAGCAAGACCGAGAATGGTATTATGGTGTTTATGGAACGAGGCGCGGGTGACGCTATTGTAGACAATAAGGAGGACCAGGGGGACGGCGGCGGCATAGACGATGTTCAGCCAGACAGGAACTCGCTCGATTTGGGCATGAGGAAATGCGATGTTGAGATTATTGATATAAAACATGCGATGGAAGGGCTCGACGAAATAGGCTAGGACCATGTAGGCGGCAAAGAGGGCCGCGAAGCCCAAGTAGTCGGGCACATACGAATGCTGTCGCACACGAGCAGAGGGATCAATCAGCCAAGGACCACGGGGAAGTGTGCCTATATCCACCGAGCAGAGCTTACCGTCCAGAACCTAGCAAGCGAAGACCAGACGCCTCCATCGCGAGCGGAATCAGAGTTGCGCGGCGGAGCCATTGTCGCTAGTCACCGTGAACGGATGGCCTTGAAGACGTTCCACAGCATGACCGGCCCAGGCGCAGTGCTGCCGGGACTGGTGTCTCAGGGCGCGTCGGTCAGGCTCTAACCTCCTCTCCCTCGCAGAAGATAGGTAATAAGTTGACGAAAAGGGCACGCGACATCATTGCGGTCACTTCACCTTAAGCCAAGTGGCAAGCTGGGGTAGGCAGTGGTCTTGGCACTGCCACGAGAAAGGAGAGAAATCATAGACAGCTGGCAACAGTGCTATCGGCATCTCCAATCCCCGACCCGAGTAGCTAGCTAAGTAAATATCCTACCAAATAGCTAACTCAGAACTCACATCTACAATTATTTACTCTTACGAAACGACATACCCTCAATCATAGCATCCCCTCCTATCTCGCCTTAAACTATACCTAATCATCAACTGACAAAATCTACGGGGACTAGACGCTTCGCCCTTTTTCGCTTATGAGTGTTACATAGGAACCTATTTTCCGAGGCCGGGCGCCGCTACGAGCAACATACTCTCCCAAAATCGACGGGATGCTGAAATCCACGTACAAGCCATCGGCTCCTGTCGTGCCACTGCCATTACCCCCGGACTGGACAGAGCACAAAGCACCGACAGGCCATACCTACTATTACAATGCCGCGACAAAAGAATCAACCTACAAACGCCCCGGCGCCGACGCGCAGCCCGCACCACAACCTCAAGATCCACATGCGAGCTTCTTCCAATACTCGACAGTGCCTCAGCTCTCCGACCCCGCCGCTGCCAATGCCTTCCTAGCCCAGTATGATCCCGCGCGACAACGCGATGCGCAAGCTATCGGGCAACGCGGACGAGGAGGACACCGTGGGCCCCACGATGGAAGGGACCGCCCACGACCTCAGCCCGTCGACAAGCCCAAGTCCAAGGTCGCCATACCGGGGTGCGAGCCTTGGATTCTCGTATATACTAAATATGGCCGCCGCTTTGCCTATAACCCCGACAAGAAAGCCAGTTACTGGCGCATCCCAGAGAAAGTTATGAAGGGCGTGCTGGAGCTAGACATTAAGGGGATCAAGGAGAAGGCTGGCGGCAGCACCACCAGGGAAGAGTCTGAACCCGCCGAGACGGGGGCTCAAGATGTTGAAGTTAATCAAGTAGAGGAGGCTCCTGAGCAGGTTGAATATGGATCCGACTACGAAGAAGTCGAGGTTACAGACGATGAGGAAGAGGCTGGAGGAGAGGGTGACCATAATGACGATACTTTACACCCGTCCAAGCGCCAACGAACCGAGGAGCCTTCCGACGAGATGCCCGTCGAATTCAACGAGGAGGATATCGCTTACCAATTACAAGCGATGGGCGAGGAGTACGGTTTGGACCCCGGAGAATATGACGATGGAGACCCAGAGAACTGGCCTGAAGGCGCCGAAGGTCTCCCCTTGTCGGACATGGATGCAAAGGAGCTATTCAAAGATCTCCTCAATGACTTTGGCATCAACCCATACTCACCATGGGACAAGTTGATCGAGGATGGCCGTGTTTTTGACGACTCCCGATATACCATCCTCAGCACGATGAAGGCACGAAAGGAGGTGTGGGAAGAATGGAGCCGTGAGCGCATTCAAGTGCTTAAAGAGCAACGAGCACGAGAAGAAAAGAAGGATCCCAAGATACCCTACATGGCTTTTCTTCAACAAAAGGCAACGCCGAAGTTGTACTGGCCCGAGTTCCGGAGAAAATACAAACGGGAGGATCCTATGCGCGACATGTCATTAAACGACCGCGACCGAGAAAAGTGGTATCGCGAGTACATCAATAGGCTGAAACTCCCACAAGATACCCTCAAAAAGGACCTAACAAGCCTGCTGAAAGAGATACCCGCTCGTGCACTCAACAACCAAACTCACCTCGAGAGCCTTCCGAGTCAATTGCTCACAGATGTGCGCTACATCAGCCTGGATCCCAAGGTTCGCGATCCCATGATCACTGCCTATATACAAACTCTGGGACCGCCACCAGAGACGGATGAGGCGGACGAAGACGAGGCCACCAAGAAGCTGAGAGAAGAGCGCCGTAAACGAGAGAAGGCACTAGCCGAGCGTGAGCGCATCGTCGCCGAAGAGAAACGCAAACAAAAGCGACAGTTGGAGTTCGGCAAGGCTATCCTACGAGAGGAAGAAAGGGAGCTCGAGAGGGCCAATCAAGTAGGGAAGAAGGGACTACAGAGCCAACTATTAGCAGCTCAAGAGAAAAAGAGTGACGCGCAATGATTACGAGTTACTACGTGCGGTTAGTTGTAGGAGAGAAATCGCATGAAATGATACCCAGTTCATATCAAATTTTTTTACTCATAATAGCCGCCTACGACGGTGCTAATTACACTAGCGGCATACATATTCCCCCCTCTCCTTAACCGTTAATGCCAGCAGGACGGTCGCCTCATCTCATAGCCTTCCCGTGATAATAGTTTCGCCGTTCAGTCATAACAAAAAGTTGTCGAACCATTGGACGGCCTGGTAAAAGGCCTGCTCCTTGGCGAACTTCTCGACCTTCTTGTTCACATCGCCGCGGACAGCGAAACCGTGCACTACGCCCGAGTACAGGTTGATCTGGTAGGGCTGGCCACCCTCCTTGAGAATGTCCTCGCTACGATGGCGCTTCTCGTTGGGGAAGATGGTGTCAGTCTCGGCAGCGGCGATGGACAGCGGTCCCTTAAAACCGCGGAGCTCGTCCTCGTCCACGAAGGAGGGGTGCGCCATAAAGCCGACTTTTATACCGTCTGCGAAATGGCGCGCGACGTACTGTGGAGGCAAAACTGTCAGGATGGATTATCAAGTAGTTACAGAAGGAGGTATACACGTACCTTGGCACCGAAGCAGTAACCCACGGCGCCCAGCTTCTTAACGCCCTTCTCGGTCTGCAGCCACTTGATCGCGTCGGCGACGATGGGGTCGACGAACTCCGTAGTGTGCGGGTTGTTGCCGTCCGAGCCCTTCTCGAGCCAGGTGAAGATCTGGAAGCCCTCGGGCGGGTTCAGCGAGACCGGGTCGCCGTTGAAGAGGTCGACGACGAGGGTCAGGTAGCCGTTGGCGGCGAATTGGTCGGCCATGAGCTTGCTGTTCTGCCAGATGCCGATGACGTCTGGCAGGTAGAGGATTGCGGTGTCCTTGTGCGCCGTGGCCGGGTCGGGGGTTGCGAGGTAGGCGGCATGTTTGCCGACTTTGATTTCCGCGCCGGTCGAGTCGCCACTATTGACGGAAATGCCCGGTTAGCAAACAGGTATGAGGTGTAATTAAAACCGGTTTGATCTAGTAACGCCTAATTGACCTACTCGAACTTGACGCCGACAGTGCAGCACTTTCCTGGAGGGTTGGAAGCCATATTGCCAAGATTATTCTGTTGCGTAGCTAGGTAGTATGCTGTCTATTGACTTGAGGATGGTTCGGTTCGGTCCCAGCAGAACGGGCGATCTCGATTAGATTTATACTGGGGACACGAGCATCCATCTGCTACCTACCTAATGGCGTACTACGCAGGTGCCTACCTACCTACCTAGGTATGTTTCAGTATACAGAATACCTCAGAACCAAGACTACCGTTTACCCAGGCAGAAAGCTTGTTCGTCGCGGCGGGCCAAGATTAACCCCGCGCCCCGCTGCAGCCGCATCTTATCGCGTAATAAGGCATTATTAAGGGAGGGGTTGCGATTGTGTCATCGCCAGCTTGCAGGTATTTGAGTGGTCAATGGCCTTGAATAAAGGACCCAGTGAGATCTTTTGGTTTTCTCCTTTTGAATAGTTTAGTAAGACTAGGTTGCCTAGGTCGGTAAGTCTAAGCAAAAGCCGAGCCGGTCGCGCGGTTATATGCAGTCGGCCGAGTCAAACAGTCGCGAGTGGTCTTCTAGACGTTTTATGATACTTCTGTGCAGCTGGGCTCAATGAAAAGAAAAAGAAGAAGATATTCCGGAGATGGGAAATAATTGGAAATAAAACGTAATTCCTCAGTCGGCCCTTACGCAGATGGAAATAACAGCGTCGTCGGCATCTGCTTCCCACCCTTGGCTCTGTCCGCACTCCGGATGCTGCCCGGGGGAATAATATCAGATAACCAGTACGCCCAAGCCAATCATTGAGGCATTTTTCTAGGAATCGATTACATGCAATTCTATTCGGATTATTCAAACGCTGTAAGAAATCCTATTCAGTAAAGTAATTTATAAAGAGTGGCTTTATAAAACAGACCGGAGACTAGCAAAACGCTCGAGTTGTGTCCCAAATAAATGGCCATGTTCCTAATCTGTATAAGCCACTTCACGCAAAGGGATAGCAATTTCTAGGGTCCTGGTAATGAGGAACGGGTAGTGTATGTGAGTTAACAGTTATGAACAGGCCGCACGGTTCCAGTCTAGGCTCTGTCGTCTAAATATGTTCTTGGTAAGGTACTTGAGTCTGGCGGATAGCATCCTCAGACTCTGCAAGACGGGCCGTTCCGCCTCTGGTGGTGGAGCCGGCGTCTGGACTGTAAGAAGCTTGGTAGACTTGGCTGTCGGTTTATCGGAATCAAAAGGGCTGTTGGTTCTAGTGCGAAGGAAAGGCGAGCCCTTCGGAGTAATCAACAAGCGTCGAAGCTGAACCGGGGTCTTCGGTGTGTCCGGCCTCGGCTCCTCTCTATTATGAGAGGGCCTCGGGGCAGGCTATCATTATTTAGTACCCTAACCGTAATTTGATCATATTTCTTACCGTCCGTGAAGATGGAGCCCGAGTATGTTGCGTGTGAGTAAACATCGTCAAGCACGGCCGCGAGGGTGACGATGTCGAGCTTGAAATCGTCTCCGAATCGCTCTCCTGTCTGCCAACGCCGGTGTCGTATGGATGCGTGCTCTTCCCAGGTTCTGAAGTCGGCCTTTTCTTGAGCCAATGCGACCATCTGACGTGGATTTTCCAACGCCGCCTAGATCCTCGGGTCATCATGGAAACTCGGGAGTCTACTAATGTTTGCTGTGTCGGCCAGCGATGTCGATAGTCGACATTTGGCTTCGTCTTTGCCCGCTTCTGCCTCATGCCGTCGACACACTAGGGGAAAAGAGAGGATTCATGTGGTGAGAGGGTACGTTGTAGGATATGACGGACTGTTGTATCAAGTATGTCGCGCATCGGGACGATTATGACGGCAAAGTGATTGAATCTCATGAGTCTCGGAGCTACCATCTTTCCTCTTGTCGATGTCACGATATCTTACTAGTGGTAGCCGGTACCGCCACTGCCCGAGTGTTCACAGAAGTCGCAGCCTACACACCTAAAGTCAAATTTCAGGGCGTGGCACCCTCGTTACATGAGGAGCATCGATGGATTGGAACCGCAATTACCATTCGAGTACTAATGGCCCCCTTCCACGATGCGAATAGCCTCGTAAAAATCAAAAGCTAAATAAACACGTTTGATTCGGTAAAATTTATCTTGCTACGAGGCAAGGTGAGGATCGCACACTTATCAACTTCTGGATTGTTATAGCAGCGGCGATGACGTGAGTCTGCCTTGCTGTATCAGTATAGACCGCTGTTGCTTCTATTGACTTATATTAGGTGCTCCTTCTGTCTATATATAAGCTATGTCATCTTTAACAGTATGCATTTCTCCTCAATTATCGTTGTGTTGATGATGAGCGATTCGAAGCAGACTCAATTATCAACACCAACCTTAATGATACGGCCTCGCGACAGTTTTCCAACGTATTGAACGATTCCCTTATTAAAATTGTTGCTGTATCGGTCCTCGCCAGCTCCTTTACCCGAACCAGATTCCTAGCATAATAAGGCTACTGCCGTCTTAAGCTGATCGAATGCTCAGGATACAACACGGCTTTATGAGTGGACAGAAGTTTCTCTCTACCAATACGTACCCTGTGAAGACCTAGATCCTCACTATTACCAACAACAAGCCTACAAATTCTACCCCATACATCTTGATCACAAGACGTTGGACGTTTTCGCCTTGAAGAATGCTGGCGCCAGCACGATCGCTGTCTTGATACTGAGTGTTCTCCTACTTTGGTTTGGTGCCTTGACGCATTTTGATCTATACACGGAATTACACACATATAGGGGCAACGCGCAAAGGGCTGATATTCAACATAGGGTCCAATAAATATCTCCGAGCAGAGATGACCCATAGCGAACTTGACGGTCGTAAGATGAATGACGAAGGGTTCCGGAGTATCGGGGCAGTGGAACATTCAAATGTCACCTCAATGGCTATGAACCCTGCTCCCGGCAGTTTGTGTCAGGCCACGCGCAGCGACCGGATACGTGGCGCGCGCGATTGTTTCATTCAAAAGTCCCGGACTAGCTTCGAGCGTATAACGGATGGGCACGAAAAGCATGAAATGATGATCGTGTCTATACCCCAGCAAAATCTTTCCGAGGGCCGTTATCTCTGTGTCTATTTGGGCTCGACGCGAAATTGGTTCGCTCCCAAGGGAGAAGGGGCCGAAAAAGATAAGGAAGCATCTATTCAGAGGTCAGAGCGATTCACTGGCTAGGAGCCACCTGATGACTCTAGGTTACTTAATAGCGGAAACAGTCATCGGCTAATCCAGCGCCTCGTCGACTATATATTCCAAGTACCCGTGCCCTGCCCCACTTTATCTTGCTTTCGCTAGGGCTCACCAATCTAAATTGGTGCCTACCACCAAATCTCTCACACCACCGTATTTCTCAATATTTCGACCTTTTCTTCTTCATCTATCAATTCAACCGCCTCGCACTTCGATTTATAGCTTCAAAATGGAGTCCAAGCTAGCCGGAGCCCTCAGTTACCTGAAGGACTTTCCAACGGCAAAAATATCGCCAGTAGCGAAAGAATACGGCGTCTCCCGCTTCGTCCTTGCAAACCGATTGAAAGGCATTGGCGGACCAAATCGACCGCCACCGTCGAACAGAAAACTCGATACCGCCGAAGAAAGAGCTGTTTGCAACTATATCGACCGTCTCGATCGAATCAACCTATCTGTTACCTTCGATTACATTCGGGACGCCGCAAATGCCATCCTGAAAGAACGATTTCCTAACGAGGACCCCCCCCCTGTTGTAGGCACCAACTGGGTCTCCCGCTTCGTTTCACGCCACGGCTACGCACGAAGGCTTCAGAAAAAGATGAATTCTGATCGCCAGGATGCCGAAAACGTCGATATAGTCAACGGCTACTACCTCCGCCTTCAAAAAGTCGTACAGCAGGAAAGTATTCAACCAGCTAACATCTAGAATATAGACGAAACGGGGTTTCGAATAAGAACAGCCAACAATACGTTAGTTGTTACTAAGAAAAAACGAGCCCTGTATTTCGGTCTGCCAGAGAACAGGGAGTCTGCTACCGATATTGAGGCTGTTTCGGCAGCAGGTGAATTCATACCCGCGTTCCTGATTTTGGCAGGCATTCAGCACTTAGCCAACTGGTATAATACCCCTGAACTAGACGATGCCACCGCTATTCACGTCTCGCCAACAGGCTATTCGAACGATAAAATAAGCCTCGAATGGATCAAGCACTTCAACAAGCATACGGCTAGGCGGTCTGTAGGTGCCAAAAGGCTCCTTATACTAGATGGCCACGGGTCTCACCACACCAAGCAGTTCATTCGGTATTGCGATGAACACAATATAATTCCGTTTGGGCTTCCACCTAACCTAACGCACCTACTTCAGCCGCTAGATGTAGTGCTTTTTCAGCCCTTGAAGCACTACCATACGAAGGCAGTTGAAGTGATAGTTCGCGATAAACTGACTAATATATCAAAGCTTAAATTTCTAGGCTGTATTCAAAAAATTCGGAACAAAGCATTCAAGCCTTCGTCTATTCGTTCAGCCTTCAAAAAAACGGGCATACACCCGTACAACCCTCTTCTAGTACTAAAGGTCCTTAAAGAGAAACGACCCCAAACCCCTCCACCGCAGCCCTCTGCCACCGATAACCCGACCTCCTCGCCAGTAGGACCCCCTACAACCCTACAGCACGTACGAAAAGCCGGCAGCCGTATCACTCAAGCGCTCGAAGAAGCCACGTCCCTTAACCCCGACCTTGCGAACCGTATGATCGACTTTATCGAAAGCTCTATAACCAACGTCACCGAGCTTATACAGACCAAGAAGGACCTAAGGCGGACCCAATACGCCAAAAAAATCGCCAAAGCTCGCCGAGCCGCTAAAAATTCACCTCTTCAAACAGGAAGAGTCCTTACAGTAGAAAAAGGTCGCCATATGGTCGTACAACGCCAGGAAAACGACGAACAGAGGGCTAGGAGGATAGTTGAAGCCGCTGATGTGAAGTTTCGCAACGCCACCAAAAAAGCGTTTTTTCAAGCAGCCAAAAAGGCACGCCACTGGAGGGTTACTAAACGGCTACTTCCAGCGTATATAATAAACAGCCAAGGTGGTGGGCGACTACTACGTCGATTTTAGGCTATAGAGGTCTAACTATCGTGAGATTCGGTGGTGTGAGAGATTTGGTGGTAGGCACCAATTTAGATTGGTGAGCCCTAGCGAAAGCAAGATAAAGTGGGGCAGGGCACGGGTACAGAGAGGTTGGCGACTAGAGAAGACTGATATCGACATAGGACCGCTACTAGCCTATCGAATATGCGGGTATCATTGCTCCGCCACGGCGACCGCTAGAAGAGGCACCTATAACCTCTATACCGAGCGCTCAATTGAGCATGGATCTATCCGATCGAAACGCAGTTGAGAGAGGAATGGAAGACAGCAAACGGACTTGGGCCAAACGCATCGCCCTAATCTGGCGCGCGCAATACAATCTCGAAAAAATAAAATTACACCTAACATGTACGGACACCCCGTCCGTTTCTCTAACAGCACCGTGGATCGAGTGTTCAGTATATCTGAGTCTGGTAATCTGGCCTCAGCCTCTCATCAGGTGGTCGCTATTCAGGACAGCTGTGGCATCTAAAGCGGAGGGATTTGCTACCTTCTGTGCCCGTCACGCCGAAGATAGAGTCTGTAGCGTTTGCTGCCACACCTTCAAGCTGTACCCAACCTGCGGTCGCTCCGGATGTCGGCAGCCCATATGCAAGGGGTGCCTACAGCGATGGTACGGCGTAAACAGACCGGGGCACGTCATCAACGTCGCCGCCCTTTGCTGTCTTTTTTGTCGGTGCCATCTGGTTCCTTGGGCGATCTCCTGCGCTGCTGGGGGCATTTCATCACTGGGGAATACACGTAGTGCCATTGATGAAGGGGCATCGTGGATATATGCCTGGTGTAGTTCCTGCAGCACCGCTAAACGGCTCATGGAGCGTGCATGTGGTCAAGGTCCTCCGCTTGAGGTGCAGCATTGGTGGTGTGAGGAATGCCGGGGGCATGATGAAGACGTTCGCTGCTGTCCCGGGTGTAGGGTACCGACTGAGCGAAACGGCGGGATGTAGTCATATCATGTGTGGCATCCCGGGCTGTGAAACCCACTGGTGCTTTGTTTGCGGCTTGGCGGTTGACCCAGCGCTAATATACATGCACATGATTCGGGAGCATAAAAGTTGGTACGAGGACGATATGTTTGATGACGATGATGAAATTGAGGACGATGGCGAGGAAGAGCCTCGCGATTGTTTGGACATCACGACACACACAACTGATCAATTACCTAGGTATTCTACATTTGCAGTCGGCGGAAAGGACATAGCATAGTAGGAAAAAACGACTAACTCTTTTAATAAACACGAGTCGCAGGATAGTTATTGGGCAATCCCTTCTGAATGCAAACCTGCGCTTCTAAGTCTTCGTACAGCTTCTACCAATGTTAGGCCTCCCCATTGTGTTCATGCTCGACATTCGAACGTGTGAAAAGCGAATGTACAATTCCCACTCAGGTGAACGCCGCCAACCGGGGATGTTGGCGCTGCTGCAGCCAACCCCATTTAGTGATGACGATCTCCACCGGGATGTACTTAGTAGTGTCTACGTGTAACTGTATCGGGTCGTCCTCATAAGCGCCACTTGTCTCCATTCAGAACCCTGCGCCTATCACTAGTTAGTAGGAGGAGGAGAGGAAACTTTTTCTGTCACACCTGAACTGCTGGGGTGGCCTCCCGGAGTTGGTTCTGCTTCCGAAAACTGGTTGTCAATTGTGCCCAACGCAATACTTCGATCTGTTATTAATCACTTCGGCCGGAACACCTATAAAGTCAGTCATCGGATAGTAGTATGATGATGATGATGACATTATACTCATAGGAACGGCTCCCTCCGCCCTTTAACGCATTGATTGAATGACACTTGGCGGTCAATGTCTAAATGCCCGTAGTGGGGTTTTGAGTGACACAGCGCGCACCTATCCGCATTGATATACCTACTATCATTTTACTGTGTACCTATTCCATCATTAGAGATGAGTTGTTAGCGCTCTTCGAGAATTACAACTGCAAGGTATCAGTATTCAAATATGCCTGTAGAGTGCGAGAAGGGATGGAGGTGTCAAATCGAACCACGGTTGGCGTGGGTTAGATGTTCGCCTTGTTCAAGCTGTGGCCGGCTTTCCGGGCCTTAGGTCACTCACGATGATATCCAGCGCTTCCAATTCGACAGCCACCGACGAATTGGAGCAATCAAGCCGATGCAGCAGGGCCTGATCATCGTCATTGGGGCAGCCAATCACTAACACACCCCCTGAACCAGCTCAGAGTGTTTCCTATTTGACCAATACCTGACCTCACCGACGAATATATCTTGGTCCCAAGGACCTGCAGTCTGCATTAGTTACGTAGTAACCGTACACGACATACTTCTCTCGCCTCGGCACGCGGCTGGCTTGCGCAACACGCCTTAAGATCCCTTTGCGGACGCTTTCCAGCTCCGTACTATATATCTCGAAACAGGAGACCATTATCTCACCTTGGTGCCATTCTCTGCCTCCGTGAAAAGTGCCCAGTAGTGCCTAATACAGTACACACATTGGCTTGCTCACCGCCGAATAGCCAACCATTCCGACTCCCTCGCCCAACCCCCCTGAGCCAGGAGCCCTAGTCTTGGAGCCAGTTCCCGCGGGGCATCTTTTAACGTAGGAGGGTCTTTGCATCAAGGCGGTCAGCGAAAAGGCCATCCTTTTTAACATCCCTCCCGTCGCTCCCATCCAGTCATCGCGACACCTGCAGGACTTTGCAGAACTGACGGGAAATGGCTGTCGAAATTGTGACCATTGTCAACTCGTCGGGTAAAATTATTAGCAATGTAAGTTTTTCCGACTTATGGTCTCATTAAACTTTGGACTCCTCTTTTTAGGAGCTTGGGATTAGTGATACGAGCGGCTCTCCCCTGTTTGGTTCGCCCCGCCCCTGAGGATCTCCCTTCCTACCCGTTACTCGGGCGCGTTTTATTTTACAGTGCTTACACCTGGCTGGTTTAATGTTGCACAAGCTGGGATCGATCTAATCTTACTCACTGGCATACAGGGCAAGCACTTAATCAGCGCCTTCAAAGAGGCGAAAGCTGCCTACGACGAAAAGAAGGCTGCCGTGAGAGCAGAACGCGCAGTACGACGAGCCCAGACATACGATATCCCGGTCGCACCCCGTTACGACCAAGATCCTAATTACGGCTACGCACACGGCCAAGGTGGCAACGACGATGGCGTCTCACAGACTTCGTCACGTAGGAGTCACCGCTCGAAGCATAGCCGAGCTTCTCGCCACCGGTCTGCTTCACAGTCCCGACCGGCGCTGACGGAGGGGAACCTGCGAACACATTCCGAAGTGTCCTCCGTCACTCCTTCGCGACCGCCCGTCGCCTACCGCTCTCCCTATGCAGAGACCGCCCCCAGAGATATGGCGCTGAGCCGCCCCACGCTCGTCCGCGCCCCCACGATGCCCGCGACGACCGAGGTAATGGCGCCGGCGCCGATGCCGATAGAAAACCCACTCATACACCGGTCAAGATCACAGCCCGCCCTTCTCCCTGAAGCGGGCAAGAAAAAGGAGATAGACATGAATCTAGCATACGGAAACATACCTCCCGATCTGGCGGACCGAGTCGACCTAGACCCCGCCTACAAATCAATCGAGAAAGAGCACAAGGCGCGCAGCTTGATGGAGAAGATTGAAGACCTCCTGGTAGAGGCGCAATGCCTGCATCACACGGCACAGCATATCATAGAACACCTGCAGGGTAGACCGGAAGCCGCCGCCGCCGTGGCTCTCACGCTCGCCGAGCTATCGGCGCTTCTAGGCAAGATGTCACCCGCATTCCTGGGAGTCATCAAGGGCGGGAGCCCGGCCATATTTGCGCTACTCGCAAGCCCGCAGTTTTTGATCGCGGCTGGTTTGACGGTCGGCGTGACCGTGGTCATGTTCGGAGGATGGAAGATCATCAAGCGCATTAAGGAGGCGCAGGAGGCCGAAATCACTCGCGTGCCCGCGGCGGCCTTCGAGGCAGATCCCGCCCAGCCCCAGCAGCAGCCGGCCAATCCTCCATACCCCGTGTCCGAGGGAAGCCAGGGCTTCGACGAGGCGCTGGTAGTGGAGGAGGAGCTGAGCACGATTGAGACGTGGCGACGGGGCATCACGCCGTTCGGCGAGGATGAGACGGCCGATCTCGAATTAATCAGCCCGGAGGCGTATCGCAGCCAGTACGGGGGCGACGATGCCCGGACCGAGCGGAGTGTCCGCACGACGAGGACGCATAAAACAAGCAAGTCGCACAAGTCACATAAGTCACATCGTCGCGCCCACGACGATAGCGATATCCCGGAGCGGAAGAGTAGTCGTCGACACGAGGAAGGCGGCGACGACGTCAGCGAAGCAGGTAGTCATCGCAGCCACCGGAGTCATAGGAGTCACCACAGTCACAGAAGCGAGAAGTCAGAGCGGTCAGAGCGGTCATCAAAAACCAAGCGGTCTAGCAGGACAAACCTGAAGGCCATCGAAGACGGAAGCAAGGATAAGGCGAACTCGATCGAGGCGGTCATCAGACCCAAGAAAGACAACATGCTCAAGTCACTGTTCAAGAAAAAGAAGTCGGAAGAGGAGCAGAAGCGCAGCAAGTCAGTTAGTGTAATGGTCTAATTGCGGATTCGCATAGGTATTGAGAGGCTCATCGCCGCTAGCTTTCGCGTCATTGAAATTGACTTCCAACTTTGGGTACGGATGGAGGCTATCCCGGCGCATTCTGTAAATAGGAGTTTGTAGGAACTTTGCATGCATATACACACTTATTATGACACCACATGATACAGTCTATTAACACTTCCCTTGATGATTGATGCAGGACTTGATTCGAATAGCCTATTGCATACTTGGCGAAGAAGCACTTAGGCGGACAGGGGTAACATACACAGTCATCAACTACCTATCCATTTGCACCTAATACTTTAGCCTGGGGCCATCGCCAATTACGTACTCAAGAAGCTATGGAGTCGACGCATCTTCGCATCGTCTTGCTTATTTATGAATAAGAATAGATACATGCATGCAATCTAGGTAATTACCGTCCTAGTGTAGAATTTCAAGCCTAAGAGGGAAGCCTTATTGACTAGTTTACTGTATATTTAGAGAGCTTGGTAGTGAAGTAAGCAGCATATGTTCAGCTTTGCTGGGGATCGTTCAACGTAGCACGTGGACTTTCAAGATCTTATAGGAGTTTTAAGGTAATCACATCATCCCAGCGTCGTATGCAATACTCAATCAATTGTGATGAATTAATACGATCTCTGTTTCAAGTTGCGACTTCTGCCGGCCATCAACGCCACATGTTGTTCTCCTTACCCCTGCAGCTGTCAGACCGGCAAGGGGCGCTTGCTTGCCTCACAGTAGGAATTCGGGCAGGTAGACGATTACCTACAGGCTACGAGTCACCTGGGGTTTTACGGTAATAAGATTACCTACCTCGTAAACTGACGCGTTACCTTACTGTGCGCAGGTTAGTACAACACTGTAAGAACGTTACTTGTAGGACGAGGGTATTCCCGTTCTGTACACAACAGTCGACATACAACATTGGGGCTATGTTTGTAGAACAAGTTGTGTAGCTTAGGTAGTCGGTTGTATTCGCCCCTTCGAGACAGGTATTAATTTTTTTTTCGCCTACAACCCCGCGTTCTCGTCCATCCAGAGGCTGAGTCACAAATCCTCCAAAGGTGCAAATTGGGAGATCAATCTTGAACGTTACGCTAGGTACAGTATGGTGCGACGCCAACAATACCGAGAATATCCCCCATGTGTGTTCCCACATGCTATTTCCAGCAGCTGGCAAGCCTAGAACAACAATGTTGGCGCCATGCTATTCGCTCTACCCCGGGACGACCCGCTGAATCGCCTTGGCGTTTCATCCACTACCTAGCCTTATACCCTTCGTCTCACTGGTTTGACCGGGTCAGCGCGCGCCTGTTTCCCTTAGCTGCCCTTAGCGTATGTACTTAGTTAGTAGTATAAGCCGCAGCAAGCAACTTCGTGCTTTGGCCCCGAATCCCCCTGGAAAAAAGTGATCGAGCAGCATCAGGGGTTTTGCTGGCCCCCGAGCACGATTTGGGACGGGAAGCCGCTGCAGGGAAACTGTCCTACAGACACTAGACCTCCTTTGGGTGGCAAGCCCGAGGATGCGAAGGGATGCTTTCGTAAGGCGGATGGGGCTGTTGGACCCCATTTCCAGTATAAGATGAGGACGAGTCGTATTTACACGCGCTGTGTTCCCAGTGGCCACGAAATTTCATTCGGTTAATATAAGTAGACAATTGGGCCGGTTCCTTTGTTCGTACTTGTATTACCTACTGTATCTAGTATGTGAGTGACGAACCTCGCCTTGCCCTGAGCGAATTTTCCAATTGACCAAGTACAGTCTTTAAACAGCGTTATTTCTTCTCTCCAAGGGCCTCTTTTCCTCTTACTTTTTACTCGCTTTGAATTTTACCAACAATCCCGACGATATCTAATCTACAATGGCCGAAGACGGTGGCAATTCAGGAGGACACGGAGGTGCGGGAGGAGCAGCAGTCCATGCTGGTGGTGGTGAAGTTGGTGCTCCGCACGCCCAGACCGATCACGGTCACGGAGGCAAAGGCAACGGCAACCACAATGGCGATGTGAACTTTGTTCAAGCAGTCGAAATCCCATCTACTCCGAGTCGACACAATTCGACGCCGAATCCATTCAGCCGAGTGAACACAAGCTTAGATCTAGACGATTATTTCGTACGTTCGTACCTACCCAGCTCTGAGACCCCAGGATCTTGCTAACTTAGACGTTCCATACAGTCTGGCCCTCGAGATATCGCCAAACATTCGAAATGGCCACTATTCCTACAGCTACACGGAAGCATAACCCCCAAGATGATCGTGCCTCTCATTGTCATAGGAGGTTGGGCTAGTTTAATCACGGTCCTCTCCGCCCGTTACGAACACATTGAGCTGTCTATCCAACCTGTTCTTTTGACCATTACCGGTTTCGTTGTCAGTATGGGTTTGTCGTTCCGTAGCTCCTCCGCATACGAGCGCTACGCCGAGGGACGGAGGTGCTGGAGTCAGCTCATCCTGGCATCGCAAAGTCTCGGTCGAGTTTTCTGGGTCCACACCATTGAGCGCCCTGATACAGCAAAGGATGATTTACTTGGGAAACTGTAAGTCTATTGCACATCACAAGACAACTAGTGGGCTAATATGTCATCATTAGGACTGCTCTGAACCTCGTCATCGCATACGCCGTAGCCCTCAAGCACAAGCTACGATTCGAGCCGTATACCTACTACGAAGACCTAACCGATCTCGTTGGCCATATCGACACTCTCGCCAGGACAGCCACGGAAGAGCAAGAAGTGACAAAGCCCAAGAAGTATACCATCTTCAAGGCCGTGGGTGAGAACCTCGGCATGTCTTTTGCGACTTCCAATCCCCGCAAATTGCTCAAGCGCTCCGAGAAGCCTCTGGGTAACCTTCCCCTGGAAATCCTCTGCTACCTGACGTCCTACGCGGATGAGCTTGTTGCCAGCGGCCAGCTTCCCGTGGGAATGCAGCAAACAACTATCTGTAAGTCTTAGTCCCAGAATCTCCTTTCCGCATGCAAAATATTCAATGACTAATTCATGCTTCCCAGACAACAACTTGGGCCTCCTCAACGACGTATTGGTGAACACAGAGCGTGTCCTAAACACCCCCCTCCCCATCGCCTACGCCATCGTCATCTCACAGATCACCTGGCTCTACGTAGTCCTGCTCCCCTTCCAGCTCTACTCCGCTCTCAAGTGGATCACGATCCCCGCCACCATCTTCGCGTCCTACATCATCCTCGGCATCTTCTTCATCGGCCACGAGATCGAGAACCCCTTCGGCAACGACGTCAACGATCTCCCGCTCGACCTCTTCTGCCAGCAGATCGTGCAGGACATGGAGACCATCTCGTCGCGCCCTAAGACCTCTACCAAGGAGCTGGTGCAGAACGCCAGGAACAAGATCATGTACCCCTACAGCCACAGCAACTACTACGTGTGGGCCTCGCAGCCTGAGGGCGCTATCCGCAACGCGCTGAAGAATAGGCCGAATGCTTCTTATGAGAAGCAGCAGGCGCCTAGTACTAGGAGCGGCCCTGAGAATGTCTAAGACCGACTTAGCCATAGACGGAGAAGCATGTGCATCAGTCGAGATGGAAAAGCAAAGCATAAATACGGTGGCGGGTTCTTAAACTGGTCTGCATTTACAGCGCGAATTATCTTTGATTTTTGGGAGTTAAAAGCGAATATAACATGAGGTTTAAATGTTGGTTGTTTTTTTTTACGCAGCTGCGCAAGGTTTATAATTTAAGTTTTCTAGCTTACACAATTGGAATGATCTATTGTAGAAGCTAGTTTTACATTCTTTTAATTGTAACATTGGCCTCTTTTTATAAATTACTGCATGTGTGTAGCTGTACTCTTGTGGCAGTGCTTCACTGTGATTCGCCGGCGGCAGAAATAATATGCTGCCTGCTTTACCACCTTCGAGGGCTGGTGCCTCGATTTCCTCTGCTCACGAACGATCAATAATAGGGGAAAGCCTAAATTTTGCATTTAGTTGGCAATATGCCGTCGTCCCATCGTTCCCCTTACCCGTGGTTTACAGATCACCGCAGGCGTAGGCACAGATCTGATAAAACAGCACCCCCCAGCGGCCCCGACAAAACTCCTCAGCTTTCGACTCCGCGACCTGGGGCGGCCGATAATCCCCGAGAGTTCTCGACATGCGCGTCACCTACCGACACCCGTTCTACTGCAGTCGAAACGGAGCCCACCGGAAGCGTCAAAGTAGCGGACGTCATCGATCAAACGAGCCAAGAAGCACTAGAACAGGAGAGTCCACCTCCAGCTTCCCAGTCAATCACGACGGACCAAGAGACTCATGGCGAGAGTCCGATATGGCGTCGATCATTACATCGCTTTGCAACACAGCACCCAGAGCGCTACGAATTAATTGAACGCAATATTGAAAACCTTGGATACAAATCTGTTTCCAAATGGGACACGTGGATGAATAGTCCTTCGCAGGAGTCAAGACACAAATGGTTCCGCCAGTGCAAACCCTATCTGCCGTCGTTGAGGGTTTTGAAAGTCACTGCCGCCACCTTCGCCAACCTCGACCACAATAAAATTGCCCCCTTGATCGTTGCTGGAGTTTTTGTCGTTATCAAGGTATGTTATAAACTCAACCTGCTCCCAGTAGCTTTAGTATGTGAGCCGGTTTAACGACCGCAGTTGTGTCTAGATTCGTTCGACCCCGCGGTCCGCAACAGTGCGATAAGCGTAATGTTGAATGTGAAAGAACTCATTAGCAAGTGGAGTGACAGCGAAATAGATCTTCAAGCGCTAAAAAGGAAGTTTCCCGAGTCAGATAAAAACTTCGAGACAATAGTTGGAATTGAAAAAGACCTTGAGGAGTTGTACATGAAATGCCTAATGCTCATACACTCCGTCTATAAATCAGGGAGAAACAGGATAGGCCGTGCCGGTATTGTTTCCCTCATTCATCGTTAATTAGCATCCTGCTGATGGTAAACTAGTTGCCGCATTACCCCAGACTCCTGCAGAGTGGAAGCACTTACAAGAAGAGCTTAACAATAAAGACAAAGATTGCAACGACAGGAAGAGAAAGGTCGAATTGGAAGTAAAGAGGAGGGAAGACAACATTAAAATACTCGATTTCATCAGGATCCGGGGCGAGGATCCCGAACCCGGCCATCAGTCCATCAGGGAGCGAACAGGGGTCGACATCTCTGAATCAACTGCCGGGAATTGGTTTGTGAAGACAGACGATTTCACCTCTTGGGTTGGCGGTCTCTCAAATGGCGAGATAAAGGAGCGTTTGTTCTGGCTGAAGGGAGCGAGTAGGTAATCATATCTTCGTTCTTTCGTGGAGTTGCTAACTAACCACAGTGGGTACGGGGAAAACAACACTAATGTAAGTATAAATGAACTCTAAAACTGATACTTAAGGCATCCACTTATTAACTCGCCACTCCTCAGGTGCCGGGTTATGTCTCACTTTGAGAAGCAGCCCATTCCGGGAGTCAGATTCGTACCTTATTATTGCTACGCCAGCGGAACTAGCAAAGAATCGAAAGCACCCAAGCATGAGACCATTGTTCGAGCGCTGTGCCGTCGGCTATCCTGGAACAGCGACGGGAGTGTGGCAGAGCATGCCAGGGAAGTCTATGACACGAAGATCATGGATACAGAGGAATCGTTGTCGGTGAAAAAAACTTGGGAGCCGCTTCTCGAAAAATTAGTTGACTCTAGCAAGTCCAAAATTATTTTTGTGATTGACGCTCTAGACGAATGCATAAACGCCGGACAATACGGACAGTTCCTTAGATTCTTAGGAGGTCTGTCGAAGAAGCCGAAAGGCCCATACTGTTTAATCTCGTCACGCCCGCATGTTCCAGTAGGAACCTATTTCAATAGCTCTTTACTGTTTGAAGCTATCCATCCAGATGCAGATTCGGACATGCGGAAGTTCATCGCAGACGAGATTGATTCCAAAAATAACGCGACTTGGGGGAAAAGCCTCTTCTGTAAGTGACTCAAGTATGATCTAGGAGCGAAAGAGATGCTAAAACCTAAACAGTTGAAGACATCAAACTTCGCCGGCGCTTAGAAGACGCACTCTACAAAAGTGCTCGTGGCATGTGCGTGGTGTCTATTACAATAACTAGTCGCTTTATATCACTCCATACTGACCCATTGACACAGGTTTCGTTGGGTAGAAATTTGGCTCGGCATATTTTTCCCGAAAAACCGAAAGCCTATAGAGCGGCGCCCATACGCAATAGGCTTACTAGATGAACTAGAACAGCCAAAGTCACTAGATAGGTTGGATAAATCGCATGATGGTGGAGACGAATCCGCGGATAGTTGGAAAAATGAATTAGGCAAAGCCTACAGCCGCCTTTGGATCATCAACGGCGACGAGCAATACGAAGCTTTCCAGCTCAGCGCCTTTCAAATTGTTATGGGCGCACTAGAAAGTCTAACGCCTCAGCAGCTTCTCGAAGCTGTCTGTCTCGATTTAATTACTTCCGACAACGATACCCCTCTCAGTCTCGACGAGCTCGAAGGCCTATATTATAATTTTCTCAGAGTAGATGCGCGGGGTCGCCTTGACTTCGAACATCATTCAGCTAAAGTATTCGTATCTGAGATGAAGAAAGAGGGGAAGAATTTAAAGTTTCCCAAGGAAGAGTGCCAGCATAAACTCACAGACATCGTCATAAAGGCTATAAAGCAACCTAGTTATCCGATCTGGAGACAACATGAGATTGAACTAGCTACCCGGCCTCAACACTCAATTGCAACATTAAAAGAGACCATTTCGAGGAACCTAGGATCGTACTCTCCAATGCGTCGCCGCCCCCGGCTGCCAGGTCGATATAAACCCCCAGAGCGCTCCGTGAGACTAGGTGCGGTCAATAAAGTTCACTTCGGCGGGTATATTTTACGTAATTGGATTTTGCATTTCAGCGGCCGCCGGGAAGAGAGTCAGTTCGCCCGTCACATGATCGATCTTTTCAATGATGGACAGTCTCGGTTAGAGTATTTGGTACTCCTTACAGCATGCATGATCGAGACCAATCTAATGGCTCCCTCACATAAGGCACCACCGCCGTGTGCTTCTAACGCCTTGGTGCGATCGGAGCAAGGTCTCAGTGTAAGCCTTTTCTTATTTCTGGTGGCCCTCAAAATCTCGCCTTTCACTCAAGGCACCGCGCGGAGACTTGTCCTTCAAGAAGGCGTTAGGAATGATATAATACTCCCAAACATACACGAGCGGATATCATTACATATTGCCTGCGCCCATGGGAACAATACTATGGTGACAGACCTCCTCGAGTTCCAGCGGGCGGAACAAGGCTCCTGCATGACTCTTTTGAGGGCCAGGGATGGCTTTGACCAAATTCCCATGCACCACACATACACTGAAGCTATTGTCGAAACCTTAATGGAGTACGAAAGGCTAACTCGGTGCGTTGATGAAGATACCTTCATTAGTCAACTCGACGCCGAAGACTCATCGAAAAGGACTCCCATGTTTCAGTTAATTGCAACTTGCAGCGATGACTACCTGGCGCAACTTTTCAACAAGTATTGCCTGGGACCTAACAATTCGCGAAACGCTATACTCTGGCAAGCGGTTAGTTACGGTAAAGAGAAAGCAGTTAAGTTCCTCGTTGAAGACGGAGCAAATCTTGACGATTACGACGTTGATAGCCTATCCGCTTTGGCGATAGCCGCGTCCGGCAACAATGTGCCAATGCTGGAACTTCTTCTTGATAAAGGAGCCTCCATTGATGGCAGAGATGGAGATGATGCGTGTGCTCTTGACTATGCTATATTGAGCAGAAATGTAGAAGCGGTTGAGTATCTTGTGAGTCAGGGGGCTAGACTCGATTTTTGCGGAGCGTGTTTCAACACACCTCTACACGGAGCGGCAGGAAGCGGCATTGTTAAACTCGCACGAATTATACGAAAAAGCGGAAGGACGAATGATATCAATGCTGAAGGGAGCTCAGGTACCCCTCTTACAGCGGCAGTACTTTCTTGGGTGGGGCCTTCTCGCCCGATCGAAATGGTACAATTTTTGCGTGAGTATGGGCATTTCCCATTGGGTCAAAGCTGTGTTTTGGAGATTTTAAGACCATTAGAAAATAGAATTAGGAGACAAAAACTGACACTAAATACTTTAGTCAGCGAAGGAGCAGATCCTAACGTTCAGGGAGGGGAATACGACAACCCTCTTAGAGCAGCAGCATGTAGAGGCTTTCTTGAAATTGCAGAACTCCTGCTCGAAAAAGGAGCGAAAATTAATACTGTGGGAAACAACTGCGGCACCGCCCTTATAGCAGCAGTATGTAACGGCCACGAAAATATGATAAAATTTCTGCTCGAAAAAGGGGCGGAAATTAACGCCAAGGGAGGGAAGTTCGGTACCGCTCTCGGGGCGGCAGTGTATAGGGGCAATGACAGAATTGTAAAACTCCTGGTCGATGCGATGGCAGATCCGAATGCCCAGGGAGGGAAATACGATAACCCTCTTGGGGCAGCAGCATTTAGAGGCCATATTGAAATTTCAGAACTCCTGCTCGAAAAAGGAGCGAGAATTAATACTATAGGAAACAACTACGGCACCGCCCTCATAGCGGCAGCATACAGTAGTCGCGAAAAGATGATAGAATTTCTGCTCAAAAAAGGGGCGGAAATTAACGTTAGGGGAGGGAAGTACGGTACCGCTCTGATTGCGGCAGCAGTTCATGGCGAGCCTGAAATAGCCGAAATGCTGATTGCTGCGGGAGCACACGTCAACGCTCAGGGAGGAGAGTATGGCACCGCCCTTGGCGCAGCCGCATATCATGGCCGGTGGGAAATGGCAGTTGTTCTCCTGGATCATCAAGCAGATGTTAACGCTAAGGGAGGTAAATATGGGTCGCCTTTAGGTGCAGCTATGCATGGTCAACGGTCCGGTGTGACCCCAGATACCGCCGAATTGCTTGTATCCCGCGGAGCGGATATTGAACTGCTCAACGAAGAAGATAGGGCGGTAGCTGTCCGGTATAAGAGCCCAGAATAGATTGTGCCGGAGTGAGATTTCCTTATGAAAGGGCCCCCATGTGCTGAGGAGCTAAGCTATCTACTTAAGTACTTAGTCAAGTTGTGCGGGTGGCACCCATGAGAGGTTGACTAATGAAAGGGGAGTGTGCCGGTGATTAACCAAGGAGTTTATTGCCTACAGCGCTGATTTTCGTTGATTTTCTTACCAACCTCCAGTGATACAGAGCGGATTTTTCTTCTTCAAGAGTTAAAAGTTACGGTAGAGAGGGGAAGGGCGAACATATAATATGACTTGGTTGCATTCATCATTCTGTTCTTGAACATAAACACGGAAAGGTCTACTTGCATTGCTGTACAATATAAGACGTTATAATAAGCGTATTGGCCATTATCACGTTCGTGAGCGACTTAGATACATGTTTGATAAAGTCACTAAAGCTCCGAGATGGTGCAGAAAAACAACCCACGAATTCGATATCTTACTCGATCTGTAATTGGAGGCCTTGCGCTGCGGCCAGTGCCAGGGATACCGATTATCCAACCCTCCTAAGGAGTAGGTAAGCAGTCAATGCACCTGAGTCCTATTGGACAAATTATTCTACGGGAAATAGTAGACTCAATATCTGGCTAGAGATGACATGACATTAACATAAACGCGACAAGGCTAGAACAGCAAAGACAAGTATGACTACAGGAGGGATCGATACAAGCCCTGGGTAAAACACTATCCGGTATTTTATTAGATAGGTGGTCCTGGGATAAGTGTCTCTTCGGTACTGTATGGTTACGCAGAGCAAGGTCTATCAGATCATCGGAATCCCGTCTAGATCACGTCGTAAATTGCTCAGGTGCGCCACTTTCGGGCGAAAATCGCGCTCTATAAGCCCGATCGAAGTGCTCCCCATCATCGAGCTACGACCAGTCGGGTTCCCGTCTGTTGTTTTCGTAATGTTGTACGACGTGCGGATAGCCGCACAGTTACGTGTTCCGCATGTCGCCGACTTCCCTTAGGAAGATATTCCTCTGTGACCCAATAGGATGTCGTATATAGGGCGTCATACCCCCGGCATCCGTCCGAAAGTTTTCCTCACAAAGGGTCCCATCGCGGCAGACTCCCACCATCCCCCATAATACGTCCTCAATACTGTTGCCTCAATCTTTGATCCACAACCTGTCATCCAGACCCAAATCCCCCGGACGCTTGTCGGTTGCTATCATAAACGGACATCATGGATCTTTCGGACGGAGAGGTAGACATTCTTGCTGAGAGATCAACTATTCCGGAGTTAGTGCCTTTCACCCTTCCAGGTAACTGGCGGGCAGACCAGTTTAAGAGCCCCGAGGAGCGTTGCACAACCTGTCACTGGGATGGCCTCTGGGGTAACATGATAAGTGGCCCTTCGGGTGAGATGAACGGAGGCGGTGATAGGCGGACATTTGATATCAACGCAGCTGACCTCGAGCAATCTGCTCTTAATGGCAACTTCTGTTGCACTGTACTACTCGCGCTGGCACGGAAATTCAGCACCATTATGGGGGAGTTCAACTCAATTTCGTTTGACATAGAACGTGGGTTGGTAGTAGGTGGTAGGCCGACCTGGGTGAAAGACATCTATTTGTCCTATGAGAGCGAGGAAATTCACATCCCACCAGGGGCCAAGGCGTGTTTACAGGGACAATATTCCTGTATTGACCCAAGATCCGAAAAGGGTTTGACATGGGCTAGGGGCCAGATTGAATTTTGCAACAACGCCCATGACTGCTCCTCTAGTCAGTCAACGGATAAGCGTCTCCCGACGAGATTGATACGTATTACGAGGAATTCAGGCGCTTATGAAATCTACCTGATTAGGGATACTACAAATCTGGGGCCTAGCACTCGCTATGCTACTCTAACTCACTGTTGGGGCAAGCCGGGACCACAGTGTATTACGACAGTCGATAATATCGACAAATATTCGGAAGAAGGGATTCCTTGGGAGACCATCCCACGAACATTCAGGGATGCGGTGCAGCACACTCAATTGCTGGGTCTCAATTACATTTGGATCGATTCATTTTGCATTATTCAGGGGAACAAAGATGATTGGGAAGTCGAGTCGACCCGTATGTTCGACTACTATTCGAATTCCTATATCACCCTTGGTTCTACTTTTTCCACCGATAGCAACGGAGGATTCTTCAATGAACGGCGTTTACAGGCATCAAAGCTTTACCTCTTTGATACGATCTTCCAAGATGCAAGATTCGCTGTTTACGGCTTTCGACTTTGCAACGACGCGTTCATTCTAGGGCATCTCGAAAACGCAGTCGCATTAGCCACACCCGACAATCCCTACCACCTCTTCAAACGGGGTTGGACTTATCAAGAGCGCATGGTGTCACCGAGGTTGCTATTATTCACCGAGAATCAATTATTGTTCGAATGTTATGGCGGTAGGCGGCTTCAAGAGACGGAGTGGGTATACGGGGACACCATCAAGGGAAAATATAAGCGCTCTTTGACAGCCGGGGTGAGTAGATCCCTGGCCAACATGAGGTGGACACACCTTGTGAATGGGTTCGGTACCCTTCAGTTGTCGTATGTTGAAGACAAGCTGCCAGCATTTGCAGCCGTTGCACAGCAGTATTTATCATATCAGCCACTTCCCCACACACCAGACAATGAATACTTATGTGGACTGCGCAAGGGCCAACTTCATGTTGACCTACTGTGGAGTTTGAGTACGGGTGTCCTCAAAGCCGCCGGTAAATATCTCGCCCCATCTTGGTCTTGGGCATCAAAACCCACGCCGGCAACATACGAGTACTTAATGAATTCAGCTGTACGGAATGGGAAGTCCACCGTTACTATTCAAGACGAAAAGCTGGAGTTTACAATGGCTGGCCGGTTTGGTCAGGTTGAGGGGGGCTATATTGTCCTCCGGGGTCCTGTTCTGGACTGTGTCTTGGACAAACGGGACAGAGGCGATAAATTTCATATCCCCAAGGGCCAGCGTTTCAGATTAGTGAAAGATCCAAAAGATACGGTCTTTCAATTTTGGCCGGATTTCGAAGGATCTGAGAATGAAATAGGCGTGTGCCTGTTGCAGACCTCAGAAGATCCCGCTTCCGTAGGGGCGCTAGTTTTGCAAAGAAACAGCAAGAGTCACCGATATTCTCGCATAGGCGTCTGTATTTTGAGTGTCTCATCAGGCGATCTTGATGCCCTGCATTTGAGCAAACAATTTCGGACTGCGGAAAAGCAAGACTTGGAGATTGAATGAGTGCTAGAGAAGACCGTTCCGGAACGATGTACGATTGTGAGGGGAAGCTACCTCGATCATTTCGGCTCTCTTGGAAACGTGCCACTCGTTCTATTTGGGAGACTAGGTCAATATTTCGCGGGAGTCGTTTTTTTTCCTTTCTCTTCTTTCTCTTCTTTCTCTTCTTTCTCTTCTTTCTCTTCTTTCTCTTCTTTCTCTTCTTCCCTTCTTGTCTTCTTGTCTTCTTCTCTTCTTCTCCTCCTTGTAAGAGGACGCACTAGCCGCAATCTTAGTCTCATGCTCTACGAATTCCACGGGCTCATTAGAAGATCGTCCACGTTCTATGACGAAGACGAAAACGGCTTAGTAAAGAGGAGGCAAGCGTTCAGTACACCGCTACTTCACAAGAGTTGCCATCCCATCCCACTCTGCGGCCAACTTTCGCCCTCCCGTCGGGGCCCCCGTCGGACTCGGTGTCCAAGTCGCCGTTGGAGTTTCCGGCGGTATCCATTCATCATCCGCACAAACAACGTAGCCCAGGCAGTCGGCACTTAAGCCGCCATCGCCGCACGGGGCCGTACACAGCGGGTTATCCACCGGCGGATCTTTGTTTCTCGCCACGCAGCCCGGTGGGCTGGTTAAGACGCAATCTTGGCACACAGAGCAGTCGATGCCAACGGGTGTCCAATAGTGCAGTGTCCAGCAAGCGTAGACGCAGTTGTTGCACCCGGGCCGGCATTCAGTTGGGAAGGGCGGCTGTGCTACTGTCGCGACAGGGAGAAGGACGAGAGCAAGGAGAGAAAAGAGGGCCTGAATGCGCATTTTTATGGCGGCTTTACTGTAAATAAAAGACGGACGGTGACCGTAGGAGACGATCTAGAGTTGGTGCTGGTAAATGAATACCTGTGATGCTAGGCTAGCCGACTCACATACTTCCTTTGGCACGGCAGCCATGGCTGCGGTTAAATGTATACATCCGGCTAACATGCCACGGACAACGACACACATACATTCTATTCCTACTACTACCTTGACATGTCGTCCACCGGCTTTACCTCTCATGTTGTGCTGTATATTCTTACGCGCTAGGTTAAGCTAGACCATCTCAGCGTGGTGAGTAATTTGATGGCTTGGCGGTGATATATTTGAGGATAGAGTGAGTACAGATAACGCAAATTATGTCAATAGATCAAGGGGTTCAGCACGATACCATCGCGCAGGACCAAGTAAAGCTACCTAGGTATTTATCCGTATATCGGTATGATAATTTAGGGGGACGATACATAATGAACATAACCTCTCACTATGACACCTAGGCAAGCAATCTCCGTCGCGTACTCATTATTGGCGAATTCAACGTCACTGGTACCATTTATGTTGGCCTTGGCCCCCTTGGGTTAGGGGAATGATACTTGCTGTCTGGTCCTGGCTATGATACGCTGGTGCTCGCCATTTATCTACACGCAACCTATTAATTATCTTAAAAGAAAATTGAATTATAATGACCGGACGTTTGTTGTACTGAGGTACGAAGTACTTAGCAAAGCTAACATTAATGTTTAGTGAATACCGGGTACGGCGCACGAGACGTCGCGTGCGACCCGTCGAAATGCGAATTTAGAGGATACTAAGGGTTTATGTGGCAGGATTGAGAGCCATTGCTGATGCTAATTATCATATGAGGTCCTTGAAAACATATTGAAATGTTATACTAGAGCCTCGACTTTGAACTTGTTGTTCTTGCGAATCAACTCATTCTTATCTCCATTTGCTCAAACCCGGCGTCCGCTAATGAATTCCAGACTACAAAACCTGAGGAATTATAGATCATTCCTATACCGAACCTCTCATACGTATTGTTATCTAGAAGCCTAATACCTAGTACGACCACCATGAATGTAACTCCATTCAGTAGAGCTACCAATCCCGGTATTTGCAGTACTTCATGCGGCTCTATATTCTCATCAGGCCTGAAATTGACCATTAAAGTCGAGTCTCCTGAGTCATTGGCCAGTGAGAAGTGCCAAATCCGACCGTTCGATTCACTCACTCTAGGGATGGCTGCGTTTATTAACAAGCACGGCGCTTCAAATAAGAGGACTCCGTCCTTGAGGTCTATCAAACCCTTCTCGTCGTAGTGCATAGGATTGGTCGCCTCCTCCTCATTCAAACGGGTCGGTGGAAAGGGACTAGCTTTCCTAGCTTTCCGGCCAGCCATAAGCGGTCCCCAGCCTTTGACAAAGAACAATACTGAGCTCCGCATCTCGAAAGCTATAGCAGCGTTTGGAATACCTTTATCGAGGCCGGATCTATTCGAATGTAAGAAATCGATAGGCCCTTCCCAAGACACCCATGACCATGATGAGAATCGTCGAAAAGGTGTAATCGTGCAGCTTCCGCGTTTTCGGCTGCCATCCAGCGGAAACCATAACAAAGCTAGAGGAAGAAGCTCCAATGGGATGTTCTGGCAGTGCTGGATCCAGTCCTCGTCGCTTGAACTGCAGAATCGGTTGATAATTCCTTGGAATGCGTTGAATACATCGCCCGAGTAGCGTAAATCTTTTTGACAGTAATCTTTGACTATTTTTTCGTAGTTCTTGTAACCGAGGGCAGGGTTGGGACCAACAACTGGTCGATATGGTGAGGGTTCGGGGTCTTGTTTGATTCTTCTAGTCCACCAAGGGGCTCCAGTACGTAGTAGCAGGCCGTTTGACTTCCAATTAGGTTCTTCACACGCGTAACTTTCTCTCCAGTGGTGTTTCAGAGTCAGGAAAAAGACTTCGTCTGGCGTGAAGTAGATGCAGCGATGCGACAAGCACTGCTCCTGGTAAGTCCAGCCTCGACTGTTCCACTTACTGTTTTGAACTTGCTCACTCAGCGACGGAGAGCATATGACCAGTTTCAGAGGCGTATTATCACGCGTAATCCACCCGAAATGCTGTTCGTATGGGAGATGATCGCGCTTCGTGATTCCTGGAAGCCCCGCATTTGCGTCCTCACCCGCAACGGCAACGATGGTGAGTGTTGCATTCTCGTACACCTGATCCATGCCGTGAATGAGCCGTTGTTTTTCTTCCAGGTCATCTTGCAATATGCAAAGTGCATCTACCCACAAGTGACGTTGCCCTACTTTCCTAACAAATTCCATAGCGTCCACGACTGTTCGGGCCACTGGTTTACCCGACTTTCTCATCGACTCTGCAGTAAGGGCCCATGGTTGACTCAGCTGAGAAACGTTCACACTTGTCAGTGACAGGCAGGAGTCAGCCGCGGCGCCCCAGACATAAGACAACGCGGTGTATTCGCAAAACTCAGTCTTCATCACCAAACATTGCTCCACGACGTCGATTAGTCGAAAGCCCGCTGCTGCCCAAAAGGTTTTTGCCAATGGCCTGTTTCCCGATTTGGGATTCCGTGTCGTCTTGATGGGGGTGTTTCGGATCCAATCCTTGGCTATAGAATAATCGAAGTAAGAGGCGATGGGCCGCCGAGGCGGTGGTGATACGACCGCATTTTGCTCGCCTGAGGGCATATGCAATGATCTACACTCGAGTGGTTCGAGTTCGGATATGATATACCGGTCAGTAATTTTGTCAATAAGCGCTTTTCCGGTCCGTGGAATAGCTGCATGAGATGGTCGTTCGGAAACTGCTAGAAGGATTCTTGGGCAATAAAATTCTCGACGACGATTGCGGCCTTTCTTCGATTTCTGGCCCAATATCCATCCCTTGCTCTGAATATAAATTGATGGGTTCGGGGGCGTTGACAGGCGGGTATTGGAGTGTTTTGATACCGGCCCCCGGGCTAAGTCAATTGACTTCAAGACGACCTCAGCGAAAGGGCATTGGTGCGCCTTCCAGTCCGTGAGCGTACCAATGCAACGCTCACCAACCTCCTTGACGAACATTTCTTCTAAGCCAAGATCCATGCAGGACTGGCAGAGCTGACGATGATACGGGGCTATAGAAAGACCGCCATTGGGGGAAGTACTAGACCCAATACGTAGGCGTTTTTGGGGTCTTATATCACCCATCTCGTCGTCTTGTTAATTAGAGAACTTGTAAGACTGCTCGGGTTTGCGGACGGAAAGTCGGTCTGATCAACAAGGCAGCCATAAGTATTGAATCTAGGCACGGATTAGTATTCATTGTCACATAAGGCTATGCGAAGTGGCAGTGCTGTTCTTACTGTAGGTCACCAAGGACCATGGCGCTCTCAAATAACTCTAAAGCTTCAAAACATTTCCAACAAGTGTGTTTTAACGAGGGCGTTCCCTGACCTGCCTACCCTTTGGTCCCTCTAGGCAGAACTCTAGGCTTCCTACGTGGCTGTGCAGGGTGGAAGCAGCTTACGGGCCGTTGCAGGTGCAGGGTTGGATTTCCGGATCGCTAAGGATCGGAACATCGTAGTAGACGTCGAGCGATAATGCGCCGGAATTGTAGCCGGCAGGTGAGAGAGATGCGGAAGTTGACACTGGTCCACATAGCTGACCCGAGTCTGGACGTCTATGGCGGGCCATGTCGCGTAACCCTCTCAGGCCTCGAGGAGCAGCAACAGCTGAACAAGTCTGGCGATGGTGGTCGGAAAAGAGGTGCGCATTGTGACGACCTGTATATGCTAAAGACTACAGGTCTGAGACGATGAGATAGAGGCAAAATTTTTGAGATCGTAATGTTGGTGACTATTGTTTATGCGGAAAAGTAGGTCTTGTTGAAAAAGGGGGGTCTTGATATTCAACTACCTCCATCGTCCATACCTAGGAACCCGCCCGTGGCTAGAGTTATACCTTCATTGCCATATTTGTAGTAACAGCTAGACAACAGATAGCACCAGAAATCTACCCATAAGTCATAGTTAGGGGTACGCCACGACTTGAACATGCTAAGCGGGCGACATATAAGATCTTGTTGAATAAGCGTGTAGCATAGCTAGACGTACCTACCATTGGAGCTGCGAGTCCTGGACGACAAAAACCAAATATGGCCAATCGATTTGATAAATATAGGGTTGATGGCTTGGATATTTGGAACGCGAAAACCTTCATAACTCTGTGAAGATATTATGTGTTATGAGGTTGCGATCGCCCTGGAAGTTGCACGATAGAAATATCACATAAATCGATGAATGATCACTGTAGCTTCACGGAGCCGAGTGCTTGGATGAGTGAGCGTGTCTATTTCTGGCGAATATTCTTCGGTTTCCTCTTTTTGAATACTATGACGGTTTCCGCGGGTTTGTTGTCGCCCTCTTCTTTTACAGCCGTTTTTATAGATTTTTCGTCGGCTGTTGGTTCGGTGATGCTAGAGAGTAGTCCATCTGTTTCGGGCTCTTCCTTCTTGATGCTAGACAGTGGGTCTTCTTTAACGTCTGGTTGCTTAACCTCCTCCTCTTCTTCCTTCTTAGGTGGTTTTATTAGTGGTGCGCTGAGTAGCGCATCGAGTGCGGCGTCATCTCCGACGGTGTGTTTGGTATCGCGACCCCATTTCCTGGGCTTTTTGAATAGACCTTGTATACTTGCTTCTTCTTCGTCCTTGTCATCCTCATCCTCATCCTTAGGCCTTTTTCGCACGCCCGTAGCGATAGCATCAGTGCTCGTAAGTTTTGAGTCGGCGTCGTTTTCGTCGGGATTTGGAGCATCTTCGATGACGCGCGTGTTGGTAACGGTCCATTCACCCGCTAAGGCCATATCCCGACGCAGTTCGGTCGGGACGTTGATGCCCATCTCAGCGAGCTGTTCCCATTGCTGTTGGCGCTGAGCGGCCGTAGCTGTGCCGGCGGCTGTGTTGCTCGAAGAGGATGAGGTAGACGCGATAGAGGGTTTAGTGGTAATGCCGTTGAGACGGTCTATTTCCCGCTTCGCCCTGTCTTTTTCCCGCTGCTCGTTCTCGTGGCCACGGTGGAGATCGCGCAGGAAGCGCTTCAGGGCAGACTGGTGTTTCCCGGTGGCTTCGTGGTTCGTGCGCTCGAGCTTGGTGTCGCGGACGTAGGTGCTGCAGTGCTTGCACCAGTATTTGGGCGTCGACTTCCAATACTCCGACATGGTCGCTACCGGTGCTGTCGCCTAAACGACCAACAATTATCTATGCGAGCAGTGACCGCGATGGCGGGCAAACCGTTAGATTAGGGATTCAGGGTATCGGGAGCAAGTAACGAGGTAGGGGAGGTAGAGAGATATGGCGGAATGCGATTACTGACTTGAGCGGCAACGATGTTGGAAGAATTAAAGTTATGACCTAGATACACGGTAGGTGCAGATGAGTACCGGCGGGCGGGCGCATGTGGGTTGCAGTGGGCCGACCGGCGCTGACGGGTGCTGAGGCTGGGGCTGGGCGTTAGTTGATAACTTCGCTGAAACTCCTGTTCCATCTTCATATGCTCTCAATTTCATCAGCTTTCTGCCTTATTCCTCTTCTCCCCTACCTCGACTATCGTATCTTAATAGTTAATAGCATCGCTCGTTTACTTCGATTGGCTTCTAGTCGCCACTGTGCTTATGTCTCAATGCCTACTTAGTTTCATGTCGGCCGAATTCCTACTATAGGCGCCTAGCAGTCGGCAGATATATCCTCGTATAGTTTCACCTCACTTCAGCGCAAGGACGGGCTTGATTGATCATGTCGGTTTCAATACTATGTATTTTTGTGTACGAATGAAGTATTACACATGGGGCTCACAATGAAAAACGACGCGGACGCAGCCTCACCCTTTTCACCCCTCATTATCAAGGCCTGAGTCCCGTCGCACCACCATTCAACATCGCGACTACGGTGTGATATTACTTCCTCCTCTTGCCCTATTAATTCCTAGACCGTCATATCTCATCTCGATCATGACTCGTCCTAAGTCGAGGTCCTAATAGTCTTCGTGTCATCCTAATTACCCTCCTAGCTATCGCAGAGGAAATTGGATTCTTCATCCTCTTCATTCCATTGACATTATATCATCCACGTGACTTGTTTACAAGCATAGAAATGCAACGAGCATACCGACGATGAGAGCGCCCATGGAGCCTGCGGCAACGTTTGCTGAACCGTTAGTGCCTGGGGCAGACGTCGTGGCGGGTGCCGAGGAAGACGGGGCCGGGGCACTTGAGCTGCTCACGGGGGCGCTGGTGGTTGTTGGGACTGCGCTGCTGCTGCTCGATACTGGCGATGTGCTGATGGGAGTGGGAAGGGGAACAGGCGAGGTTGGGACCGAGGTTGGGACCGAGCTGGCTGAGGACGTCTCTGGCGGCGGAGCAGGCGTTTCGCTCGCTGAAGTCGCTGGTGCAGTGCCAGGGGGAGTGACTTGGATCTGTCCGTCGGTGTACTGGCTCACAGGCACGTAAGTGCTGTAGATAGGGACGGGCACCGATGTCGTGACGACCTGGGGCTGCCCATCCGGAAGCGCCGTAACAATGGTTGTCTGCACAACTGTGGTGCCGATAACCTGGCCGTCAGGAATTTGGCCCGCTGTGTCCTTTGAGCCGCAGGGGACAGCGAGGATGGAGACGGGCTCGCATTGCGCCGCCCATGTTCGGTCGTACAGGTTGTAGAAGTTGCCCGACAGACACTGGTAAAAGGTCTTGGACGAACCTAGCGCCATGATGTTATCCGCACAGAGAGAGTAGCCGCTCGTGAAGATGGCGCCAGCTTGAGGCGGGGCATCGAACTGGAACTGGAAGTTGGACGCGATGTATCCAGTGCGGCCCTGCGCGTCCTTAATCGAACCATCCTGCAGCGTAGCGACGAGAATTCCTTCGGAACCGCACTCCGCCCTTTTCTGCATCATATTGTCAGTTGGTTCCCATGTCTAGAGAGGCTCTTGCTTGCGGCGACGGCTTACTTCGGGGAGGCTTCGCTTCTCCTTTGTTACTTTAGCGACCGAGATCTCGAATTTGCCATTGAAAGTCCCCGTGCAGCCAGCAGGAGCGGCACCGGTCGGCGTCAACGCTTCAGTCACGCCTTGTGGTACGGCCACGGCGAGGCCCAGGAGCGCCGAGACGAGAGCGAGAGAGAGCTGCATCGTAGATACTGCTGTTGTATAAAGCGAGGGGACTGTAGTGACCAGGCGTTCAATGAACAGAGAAGTGAGTGGTAAGTCACTATATAAGTGTGTGATAAAGCGAATGACAGTCCACCCCGACTGTTTCTCTCTTCAGACGGATGCAAATTCGAATTCTATATCGAAAATAAGCTAGTAGCGAGCGAGCTGGAGAGGGGGAGAAGGGAGAGAACTCGAGAGACAATGGCGTTTATGACAGTCACAGTACATATACACACGCCTTAGGATGTACCGCGTGTTAGTTTCTACCACCCAACCAGGATTCCTTGCCTGTTGTGTTGTTCCTTATTCGGCGGTTATGCCGCATACATGCTGGATCACTGCCGTCCGCCACATCGAAACAACCAGGCGACGGAGCACAAGTGTACATCCCGGTTCGCCTTTCTAGCCAGATGGTTGGCTGCGGGCTGCATGGGCGACCAACCCGTAGGTAGGTACATACAGTACATACATACATACATCCAAGGCGGGACTTCTGGCGGGACTATTGCCAGCTCTTCTAGACTGTGACGTTGCACCCTCGCGAGCAAAAGCTGTCCCAACACATGGCAAGATCGCATCGCTCCTCCAGCGACCGGATCCTGTTCCTTGATTCCATTTTTTTTTTACTAACAGGACCAGGCTAGGATATGCCTGACTTATATTTGAGGTACAAATCACGGGTACACCTAGCGAAGTAAGACATCAGGCATTTTCTCGCATGGGTGACAGGAGTTTATTTTTGACGTCTGCACAACCTGACATCATAAACATAAACATGTTGGGCGGGAAAAAAATCTTTATTCCCGCACGCCCGCCCACTGCTATTGAGGCACGACGACACCATGGCACGCGATGACGGTGCTACAATATATCGTTACAGATCATATGTTCTGTTGTGATGTATCTATGACACGGCAACGACTAACAGAAACGGTCAGAATAGCACGGCAGGGAGCTCCTTACATAGTAGCTAAAAGCTGCCAATACGTAACCAGACTAGGCGAGTCGAGGGATAGAGACCTGTTACCAATGCAGCGCAGAGGAGGCCAGGTGAGCTACGTGGGAAAAGATCGGCCGAGAGGGCAGATCACTTACACATAGTTACCTAGTCTTTTTGTTTCCCACAGATCATAGCGGAGTAGGTACAGTACATACATACATACCTACATTGATAGCTGGTAGGTATCAGACAGACAGACATATCTCCTTGTTGTGAGCTGATCGATGATTCGCATCTACCCACTTTCCTTTTCCTAGTCGTCGCCCCATGTACGATTGCGGAGCGAACCCACACATCCCGCGCTCGGCTGCCGGCCTTGGTCTCTGATCTCTGTACCCCTCGAGCCAACTGCAGCTCCAAGCGTCCAAGCCACAAGCTTGTTCTCTCTATCTTGTGTTTCAGTTCTCCAACCCCTCCATCGCGCAGGATTGCCCTTGATAGGCTGTATTTGGTAGATAGTACGCTATGTATATATGTACATACATACCTAGCAGGAACAAGGATAGAAATCCATATACCGACTGCGACTGTGCGCACTAGATAGGCAAGGTACTTGCGCACCTATCTATCTCGCTTACTCGTGTAGCTCCCCAGTCCATCTCGATCATCTATAATAGCTGGAAGATAACCTATATGACGCTAGTCACTAGCTGTGACAGACTTAAACCCAGATACATATCGACTATCCCGTCCATCGATGAAAACGGGAAGAGCGCGCGGAATCTTATTTTCTCGAGAACACTGTATCCTGTATTCTGTATCCTGTACTTACCCGCCACATGCTTTTCCCGGAAGGATGGGCATGTTTATCCTCCATGTTTGAGAGTAAGACCAACAGCGACACCTGTGCCGCCATCCTTCGTCTACCAACAGCATCTCGCATCGTCGCACCTTGACGAGAGAGGCTGGTGACACCGACCGAAGAGGCCTAGCATGTGCAATGATGCAGCTAGTCGTACGGCAATGGCCGGGAAATGTGGCTATGAAAAAAGCTTATTGTGGGTGTTACGGCATTACTTTTGTGCTGCCCTCGCTATCTTATTTTAGCTACCTCACTGGACGGATGGATGTTCTTTTGCAACCTCTCTGACCTATTCACTTTCTTGTTCGAGCAGGTAAGTACTGTAGGCCCTATACCGCCGCCCCCTTGCCTCGCGGCCGATCCGTGTCTCACGGACTACCGATTGGCTCTGGCATTCCAATCCACTAGACTGGGTGCTTTGTAGTCTGTTGGTAGATACATAGGATAGGTAGTAGGTAAAAGAGCGGCGTGGCCAAATGACAGCCACAGCGAAAATCTGCTCATTACCTAACAAACACCAGGATTGGGACTAAGCAAACGGGATTCCGGCGAGGAGGAGGTCACAGTGTACCACAACGGTGTTCATTGTGGAATAAGCAAAGCAACTCGATAACAGAACCGCATCCGTTGATTTTTTTACAGCGCTACTCTTAATTGAGCAGATCATTGCTCCTCTCGTGCTGTGACGCTCTGCGGAAAGTGGGCGGCAATCGAGCCACTGGTGGTTTCTGGCTTGCTGGATCGGAGATACAGCTCCCCCTGGTTCTGTTGATCACCTACTTGGCGTCATAGATAAGTCAGGTTTCTGGTCGCGCCAGTAACTATAGGTACATGCGCATTAGTCCCAGTCCATGGTTAGAACCATAGTCAATCGGTATGGACCTTAGATAAACTCCCTTAGATTGCAGGACTACTGTATGTCGGATAGATACTAGGGATTTTAAATCGCCCTGTCGCTCTAAACTGAGATTCAGCCGACGAAGAAAAAAAAATTGTCCTTAAACATTCCGATAACGCAGGGACACTCAATTGCCCGACGTGACCTCCTTAAACAAGCCTACGCTTGGATATTTTCCTACCTATTCCCTGATTTCATCGTGCTCCTCGACTAAGACGAGAAAAGGAGAAAAAGGTGAGACGAGTTATAAGTCAAGTGGCCATCTCATGTGTGCGTATTTCAAACCGACCTCCATACGCACATATACGAGAGAAGGAATGAGAACAACTCACAAGCAGGCAGACCCGTAGCCTGTGGCCTCGTCTCTCTAACTAGCGTGCTGAGCAACCACAAACCAAGGAAAAAGAATGCAAGCTACCCATGCCCCTGACCTTGGAGCTCAATGCGACCCCTCCACGGGAACAACATATGAGCTCGCCCACCAGCACACAAACCGGAACCAGACCTACAAGGCTGCATGCAGTCGACCATTCAGCCTATTGGCCGGGCCAGGCGTCCATCGCAATCAATAGATTCGAAGCGAGCCACACAGGGGGAGAGGAAGAGCTGCAGGTGAAATCACCAGTACCTACATACATACGAGATACTACTGCGTACATACATCTCTATCATTCTACCTCACACATAACCGTAATTACATACAATATGTCCTCGGTGATATACCTAGCTGAACACGCACAAAACAAAAACAAAACAATAGCCCAAGGGAAATAGCATTAGCGAAAGAGAGAAAAAAACAAAAGGCGCGATGCAATGCAAGTTGTCCCGAAATACCGTGAAACCTACCGAAGGAAAAATTTAGAGTGCTTTAATCTCCGATTGCCGATTTTCATGTTGCGCCTCATTTCAATCGAGAAGAACGTATGCTGAATACAGACTGAAAAATATATACTTGGCAATACCCAGTTTCCTTTATCCGACCTTACACTGCACAGCCGAAGACTTAGGGATATTGAGTAGTAGTCTCACATTCGGCCCCTTCGACTCGTTAGCTACCACGCCTGTCTAGTAGTCTTCGAGATTATAGCCGTTAGGGGAAACGAGGTTGGGGATGTAAAACCGTATCATGAAGTGGCCTGTTGTGAATCATGGACTCACTATCTAGAGCCTCGTTACAGTTAATGGAAAATAGGCAGGACAAAAAAAGTAAATTGTTGGTCTAGCATCAAACGATGCCAAATGCATACCTCGGACGTTTAGGTATATCAACTCTATCAACAGGGGAATCATCTATGCAGCAAAGTCAAATTTATCCACCCCCCACGGCCCGACCGCTCGTTCATTCATACAGTTCATGCTCTCATTGCTTTTCCAGTCCCGACCCAATGCCACCAAATACCCGGTACCTTCAATTCGCATGAGAAGGGCAGCCCTTGGCGGCCTCTTTGTAGCACCTATAACGTGCGCACCAACTCCAGCACCAATTGCCTGGTCTCATCCTCGAGCTGATCCTCAGGGGGGCTAAGGACCTGTTGGAAGACAGGGATCAAACGAGGCGTCAATTCTTGCAAGGTAGGATTGCCTGCAGCGTCTAGAATTCGTGCGTTAGTACTATAGTGGGTAAAATATGGGTAAAAACATTGACTTACAAAGCTTGTGCAAGCATTGGTATACCGGCTTGTTTTCCTCATAGTCCTCTTTAAGAGGAAGCAAGTCAACAAGTGCTGGCAGGACCTCTGGAATGGGGACTTGACTCGGGTTAGACAGAATCATACGACACAGACAGCCCGCTGCGTTGTCTTGAAGGCGCTGAGCCTGAATTTGCAGCAGTGGCTCTAGACTACGTAGGATTTGAGGGAAGCTAGGCAGGTAAGTTGCTTCGTCTTCAGAGTGGAACACAAGCTGCCCTATGGCGTATGCCGTGTTTGACTTAGTCTCCTGGTCCTCGTCTGACAGGCGGTGCAACAATGGAGGCAAGAGAGTTGCTGTGTAAGGTGTCACGGCGGAACCCATGTAGGCGACGCACTCGGCTACGACACCTACAGCAGTCGATCGTTCGATATGCTCGTTTGAGCTGATAAACTTGAGAATTGGCTTCTGGAAGACCTTCCAGATTTCGGCAAACTGCGATCCCAAGGCCGCCGCAAGTCCGATCAGAACATCCAATGCCGTGTCAATGATAAGCCAGTCCCACTCTGAGCTGCCTTGAACATCGTCTTGGTTTTCATCTTCATCACCTAGATCTTGTTGACAAGGATGACACCGAGTGGTGATGGTGCCGAGCACTGTGATGATCTGCTCCATCATGGCTTTCTGACCTAGAACAGATGGTCCAGTAGCTTTGAGGGTGGAAGCTACACTTCGGTTGATCTCTGTAACGACATCCCTGAGTTTTGTTAGCATTGAGCGTAACACAAAGCGCTGATTGGATATAGAACATAATAGGAATAGCTAGATCAGATTTTGTTCATGTACGTGTTCTCAGCAACCGCAATAGCGTCTGAGTGAGCTGGGTATAACGTAAAGTAATCATCATTGTAGCCCGAGGGAGGAAAGAATAAATAAGGGAGCGAAGAAAGGCTGCGAATAGAGGCAAAAATAAAGAACTTACCGATCAGCTTCGTCTTGCCAAATGTGCATCGTAGCTGTTGTTACGATTTCACCGAGTTTGATAATGTTGGGAATTGGCTCAAAGTTCAAAGGTAGACCAGGCGCCCACTTCTGCCCAGTCTGCTTTTCCATGACTTCCCAGACGCAGGCGTATGTCCGCCATAGCGTTCCGATAGAGGTCTTACGGCAGCCCTCATACGAGTGCTCCGCAAAAGGTGCTACGAGCTCGACAGCCTTTTCGATATATGGAGCGCTCTTTTCTTTGGAAGCATAGATGACATCACCTAACACTTCAAGGGCAATCTCCTTCTCTAAGGCTTGTGCGGAAACACCGACAAGATCGTCCCAGTCATCGTCGTCATCATCGTCCATATCTTCTTCGTCGTCGTCCATGTCACCCGAGCCCTTAGCTTTGTCCTTTGTATCGGCAACTAGGCCCTGCTCTTCCTCTGACAAATTAAAGTCGTCGACTTCTTCGAGCTCGAGACTCTCGAAGAGGCCGTTGAAGATACCTGCTAGGGAATCGCCGAGATCGCCCTCGTAGACGGTGGCAAGTTGGCTCCATAGAATGAAAGTCGTCTCGCGAAGACGGGCATTGCCAAGGTGCAGTGCCTTTTCGCTAGCCACCAAAAGTGGCATGACATATGGGTGGAACTCCTGGGCACCAACACCGACAGCAATACGTCCCATAGCATCGCACACGGCACTTCGCAATGCCAACTCGTCTTCGCCGCTCTCGACCATGATATAGGTAGACATGGCCTCCATTGTCTCCTTTAAGAATGGTTTAAATGCGCCCTTGACGGCTGAGGCAATCGCACCCAGAGCACCGGCGGCAGCGGCCTTAACCGTGAAATCGGGATGGGATAAAAATGACCCAACGCGATGGATCATGGTCTCGCCGTACTTAGCCATCACCTCAGATCCAAGCCCCTCAGCAAGCGAATCTATGACACCACATACTGAGCGAATGATTTCCACATTTTGCTTGGCACTCTGATCGCTGCTAGCCGCGTCCAAGTTGAGAAGTAGAGCTGTAATAATGGCATCATGATGCGCGGCCATGCTATCGGCGAGGTCTTCACCAATGCGAATGAGGCCAACCAGGGCAGAGTATCGAACGGCTCTCTCCGGGTCTTGTAACAGCTGAAGAACAGCCGGCATCAACGAGCCAATCTGGGTCGAGACGAACTCGGGCGCACCTTCGGCGCAGGTACCAAGCGCCAAAATACAGGCTCTACGGTGACCAGTTTTCTCAGAAGTAGCATATTTTGAAAAGTCATCCAACAGGGGAACGATGACTTGGCGGGGAGGTAGATCACTCGCAAGCTGGTCAATGAGGGCTAGAGCCCCTCTCGCGGGTGTAGTGTCGTCTTCCTCGTCGTCATCCTCCATTTCTGACAGGATCATGAGACTCTTCCTCATGAGCTGAGCAGCCATGTCGGGAACGCCCTGGATCTTCATACGGCGATATCTCACGCACTGGGCCAAGAAGGCCAAAGCTTGGCAGCGTACATCGTCGTCAGCAGCAGAATTTGAAGCTAATTCGAGCATGAACTGGACGAGATCCTTGAAGTAGCGAGAAATAAGAGCAGACTCATAAGCGAGGAAGGACTGGAAGACCTCAAAGGCTTGCTGGATACGCTCGTCGTCGTCATTCTGGACAGCATCCTTGAGCACGTCGACCATGGCGGGAATAAATTCCTGCACAGCATTCAATGCTTGCTCATCCTCATCGACATCTATCAACATCAAAGCAGCGCTGATTGATAGCATGGTATTTACGCGAACGTCGCGGCTCTGAGGGTCTCGGATGGTCTTGGTGAACAGCTCGAAGAGCGTCGCCAAATGACTCTCAAAATAAGTGGGGTTGGCCTCGAGGAGACTGAATATAATGTACGAGCCGACTTCACGGTGGACAACGTTGTCCGAGGTAGTCAGCTGAGTGACGTTGGGGATCAGGTCAGCCCACTGGTTGTGGTCGAAGTCGAGGGTGGCAATGGCGGCGATGACACGCGACTGGCCGTGGCGGCACTTGCCATCTTGCTCGCTGACGATGGTCTGGAGCAGCTGGTTGCGGACCTCGGGCCTCTGGGCGGCGTTGATGTTCTTCCAGTGCTTGGGAACGAGTCGCAGGGCCTGGACGGCGGCCAACATGCGAACCGTCGGCTCAGGGTGCGAGACGATGACATGGAGCAGGCCCAGCAGCGATTCTGGGTGGGGGTAGAAGTTCTTGCGTAGCTCGGCGGTGGCAGCCTTAACCTTCTGGGTATCAGCTATGGAAAGAAAAGAGCAAGGGTCAGCGAGGGCAACGGATCTGATGAGGCTGTTGAAAATGATAGCCGGTGGTATGTAAGTGATGATGAACAAGGTAGATGCGCTAGAACTCACGGATCTGACACGCCTGGAGCAGCGCAACGAGCTTTTGTTGATCCATGATGGACGATCTGAGCAGCGTCCCCTCGAGTGAGACACGAAAGCGCCTGGGAGGGATCTTGAAAAGACAGACACAGAGGCGGCACACAGGGGTGATCGCTAAGAGGAAAAAAAAGAAGAGAAGGGGAAAAGGAAAAGAAATGAAGGGATCAGAGAAATTTGGCTGCCCAAGCGAGGATGCAGCAGGGTCACGCACGACCAGGGGAAGAGGAGAAGAGAGCTAGGAAAGAAAAAAAAATATTTATTAGTTCCATGGTGGGGTTGCCTCGAGCTCTAGTTTTAGCTGTTTTAGGGGATCAAATTTCACGATAAGATAAGCCCCTCGTAAGGTGTTTCTATGCGCGCGACGCCGTAACTCTAGATAGACAGTCTAAGTCTGGTTGCTAATCCAATAAAAATTGTAAGTTTTTTTTTTTTTTTTTAAAAAAAAAATTGCCTTTTTCCTTGTCCTATTTGTGTACTATGTAAACACCAGGTACTATTGTCATCTTGACGAGTTGAAAACCACTGCTATTGGCTGGCCGGGAACTACAGACCTGTACGTATCGTTTGCTAGACCCCTGCAGGTCCCTTGCTTATCAAATGATCCTCGAGGCAAGTACTATCGTTTAATAAGAGAGACACACAAAACAAAATACGCGTCCCGCTATCTATATCTAATTATATACGTCTCTCGTCTCTCTTTTATCAATAGCCATATATAAAACATCTCGTTTAGGTCTACGCGGCTTAGTAGATAATGCAGTTGAGTACTTGGCGAAAGGGCTGACCACGTGTGAAGTCATGACGGCACGCTCGCATGCACGATGATATACGTAGATAGAGATGTAGAACACGACACCAAACTGGAGCTTCTCCGATTATGGTTTGAAGTAGAATTCATGTTCTAATCTCTTATACTGAATTCATTGGAAGGTTACCTTACATAGCATTGAGCTAAAATAAGTACTCAACTAGTTTAAAATCTTGACATGGAGTCGCCAATAGTTTCGAGATCTGATTCAATCATATGATTTATACCATCTCGCGGGCTGCCAATCCTACTTATTAAAAGGACACAAGAAAACATAGTGTGCTTACAGGCCCTTGAAACAATCCTCGATTTCATTCCCGATCCATATGGACTTATCCTGAATCCGCTCTGTGCTCCAAAGCCCCTCCTCAGTAGCATATGCATCGACAAGTTTGGCGGGGATCCATTCGAAATAGGCATTTTTGATGGCAAGTCTTGGATCGCCACGGGACAAGGCATCTTCGACCACCTGGGCGCCTTCGACTGTCCCTTTCCAAGCCTGGCTTAACTCCAAATGAGAATTCTCCTCAGAGCCATGCTCATCTATGGAGCCAGGGCCTGCGATTTTCTCGGTGTCGCTTAAAACAACAACTTTTATGTTCGGTGACACGTACCGGGCAGTCAGCACCGTGGGGAGGGATCCAATTTTCTGCGACAGTTAGTAAGTTACCCGAAGGATACTATTTGGCGAACCGTCCTGCGTCCAAAATGGAGTTGGGAGGGAATAAGGGATACCTACATTACTCACATCACCAGCCGAGCTAATACGATCAGCGCCAAGAAGGACGAGATCAACGTCACGAGCGGCGAGACCGACGGAAGCATCGGAATAAAGTGTGACTCTTAGTCCTGACCCCTCTGGTGAATTCTTCAGCATTTTAGAAGCAAGCGTCACACCTTCGCAGAGCGGGCGCGATTCTAGAACACGTAGATCAAGCGCAACGCCGAGGGTCGATGCAGCTTGTAAAAGACAACTAGAGATTGTGGAGCTTAAGGATAGAGTGAGGATAGAAACGGTTTCCTGCGATCCCCCATCCTGTAATATGTTTTGGCGTACGTATTCAGTAAAGGATTGGCAAATTCGGTCCGTCACGGAACTTCTGGAAGATAGTTGTTGATCCAGTGCCTGGGTCATCTGTTGGATCTTGTCCGCCGCCGGCGCGTCGGTAAGGTAGATAGTTTTTATGGCGTCAAGAGCTTTCACTATGGCGCTGGTAATGGCAGCGCCCATACTCGGACGGGATTGGCAAACATGCCATGCCGCCATGCGAACCTTTGACCACCAGCTCTCATCTATGGGCTGGGAAGCCATCTGATGGATTACATCTCGGAGCGTCGAAACTCCCATTGCTGCAAGTTCCCTGGCACCGTGCTCGCTACGTAGTCGGGGTTAGTCGTTGCTGTGCACGACAGAAGTGTCTCGTGTAACATACTGGTCATCGCGGAGTCTCTGCAAACCTTCAGTCAAAACCCCGCCTGCCTCGTGACCGAGATCATACTCTGGCCATACGCGTCGTAGACTATCGACTAGCCTCGGCACCCCGCCGAACTCGTCCGATCCGCTGACTTGCATTGGATCAAACCACTCGATGCCCTCGTGCTCCCAATCGAGCTTGATGCCCTGCTCTCCCTTCCCGCCCTCGGCTACATCTTTGAGGCGGAAAGCGAATGGGTTAATGTTCCATTCGCGACCGATGGACTCGTCGGTAAATGCGTAAGGTTTGCCGACACGCAATAAGTCCAGCGACGAGGCTGGGAGCGTCGTCTCCTCCAGGATCTCACGTAGTGCCGCGGCGAACGGACTGGCATCAGACGCCTCCACACTACCAGAGCACGGGGCTAATTTATGCCTATCACGTAGATGTCAGAGTATCCGGGGTGAAAAGATCACGATGCATCGCACTTGGATTTGCCTACTGGTAGGTACTGACTTTGCCACTGCGTCTGAACAGGGCCACTCTAGCCTGCTTGTCGTCCCCATCTGGAATTCTAAAGAGGAAAGACCCGGCCACTACTCGCTTTTTTATAGTTGTGGATTGCCCCGAGGTTGCCATTGCTCGTGCATAGTTGGAACGTAATATCGTAGGTTGTGGGCAAAGGCGATACAGAGTTTGGTGACTCTGTTTCAGCCGCGCTAGCGGGACAATCCTGCCATGGCACATCACAGAATAGGCAACGCAGACGGAAAGGCCAAGTAATTTTGTATGTAAGGAGGTGGCAGTTTATTTAGGCAGTGAGCGTGCCATTGGCTGTACTTACGTGTCACGGTCGTCAGGTTGGTTGGTGGAAGATAAAGGTGATCTCACTGACGCCATATAGATGTCAGTGGACCCTACGTACAGGCACAGCGCACCGAAACCGTGCGCATCGTACTGTAGACTATGTTATCTACCGGATTATTGAGGCGCGCAACAAATTGGGCTTGGCGTTTCCAGGCTTGGCTCAACCCATTCTCAGGCAAGACTAGAGAAATAGACTATATGTCTTATACAAGCGTTAAAGAGTTTATTATACAATAGCATAATGGTCTCCCATCTCTACATAACTCGCATCGGACCTAACGTATGGCTAGATCACCAGGTATAGCTGCGCTGTTTACGCGCTCGTGATGGGGTCACAAATTCTTCGGCCTCATGGTCAGGCAGATGCCCTATTCGGACGGCAAGCTTTCCGAGCGTCGGCTCCTTGACCTATTTCCTAGGAGTAAGCTAGTCACCTCGAATACATAAGATATTGATATAATATTTGCAGAAGCACCTAATCTGATCAAAATAAAGGCCTACCTAGGTATACCTAATAAATGTCTACAGCTTAGTAAACTGTAATACTATAATCTATATATTTTTAAAGTACCTAGATAGTCACCACTCTATAGCTGCTACACCTCCAGACGTAATATGTAATAGAAGTAGAAGTAGGTCTGTGTCTCTCATTTGCCAGCAATAGGGTCGACGTCCCTCTGTCTCGCATAAACTTAAGTATTAGTTTGCACTTCAAACACTTGCCTAGGTAGCATTATATATCTTATACATAGAGAAACGGTCTATGAAACAGTTCTTTAACTGTTAGCAAGAGGTATATAACTCAACGTCTTGTCACCACTTCGTCACAAGCCTAGATATCTTAATCGCGGAGGTTATAACCTTGTAGTTTACATATTTATAAGTATATATCTGAAAACGCTACGCTTGTTCATAACTTATAAGTGGCTCCTTCGCAGAGCAGTGTACATGGCGATTCCGTGATTGCTCCTACGACCTATATGACTCAGAGTCTGCCATCACTCCGATTCTCACTGTCCATCGCACCCAAGAAGCCATAGAGAACGTCGAGGACGAGATGTTCCTAATGCGGCAGACCTGCCACGCGTATTTCCAATATGCACAGGCCAGCAGTGAGGGGGACGGACGAGACCGCCTCATTTCGACCGTCATTAGAGAGGGCCAAAACCCCAGCAAGGTGGTACGCAGATTCCAAGAAGTGTGCATTGGTGAACTTCTACCTGTTGGTCTAATTAGCAGTCCAGGGGCTCTTTGGACGGCTGATGGGGGCATGTGTAGGTTAACCCTCCCTTAGGCCCTTAGCTAGAGGGCCCTTTACAGAACCACTTTGAAAACATCTGAATAATAACGAGACTTCAATATAAGTCCGCATATTCTCTTTTAACCCTCTTCTTCAAGCATAGAAAATAATAAACCCATTCGCCTATGGTAATTGTGTTGCAACTATAAAAGGCCTGTGGCTATTTACTTTGTATTATACTAAGATTAAATTAGAAATGCAACTGAGGCTAGAAGTAACCTGCTCACTCCAATGCCCTCGCAGAAAATTGTTGAAGTTTGTAGAAGTCTTGAGGAAGTAGCAGGCGTTCAACTACATGATGGTAATTGAATGTTACATGTTGAAGTGCAATTACTCCAGCAGCATCAACACTATCGAAATAGGCACCCGCTAGCCTAACCACCGCCTCGTACCCTCTCTTTGTCCATTATTTAACAAGGGCTTATATAAAGGCTTGTAATAGTATCAGATTTAAAAAAGATGCTTAATAAGTCTAAATGTCCATAGTTTTCCTTGTCTTTTAACTCCAGAAGCATAGTATTTTTTATATACCGATTTAGCCCCCAAAGGCCTTTGATTCTCGTGATATAGAATGTGTATCTAAAGTATCCTTAATTTAATTACATCCTATGGGTATATCCCTATTCCGAATGACGTGTCGGAAGTGTTGACGTACATCCCTGTGTAACATTTATGGACAAGGTTTAATTAAAACTTGTTCTTCATCGGCCATCGGCCTAGAAGTGTTGATTACTCTTGATACTTGCCTATATGTCTTTAATTTCTAAAATTAATAACAGGATAAGAACTTTAGACGAACTGGCGGTTCAAAACCAACCACAACACGTCGCTTAGATTGATTCGTACTTGCATTAAAGGGATAATAAGTCAGCGGTGAGAGTAATCCCTTACACATATCACAATACACGGACAATATGGATCAGCCGTCCTTGTGATAGGGTATTTAGACGATCTGGTTGATGAGGTCGGCCTATGTATTCAGCGTTGTCACTCAGAGTCGAGCCTACACTATCAGCGTCTCGGCCACTTGCACAATACACAAACAGAATTCCGACTAAACTTCCATGATTGGCTTGAAGCTGACCGAAGGGAGATTCGTCCCACACAATAGGCAGGTATTAATGCTAGCACAACGTTTCAAATCTGCATGGTTGGTGCTACAGGCACTATGTCAGGAGCCGTACGCTAGGGGTAGGTGATGACTGTTGTTGTTGCGCGAAGGCCTTCCAAACTACCTTCCTGGGTGCTATCTGACTATATACAGGAACAGTCTTCTTTGTCTATAATTACCCCCTATGATAGTCCTCCTAGTGGTTGAAAGGTATACGTAAAGCGTAAATCCTAGTGAGAGCTCGGCAAGCGCGCGGACTCTTTCTAAACACCGCCCAAGAGGCGTTCAACCCAGCACTATCGGGGAATCATATTTCAGAGGGGGAAAGAGCCCCGTGGTCTGGGTGATTACAGAATCTACTGACGCGTACTTGATAAGCTCCGCAAGTAGAAATTGCGACCTACCGCTGGGCTCACAAGAACGTGTTGGTGGGACAGAGCGATCTGGACTGTTAAAGCTTGGAAAACAACTGGCCAGGAGCTTTCGAATGATCAATCATGTGATGGTTCTAGTCCAAGGAGTGTAACCAACATCAAGACTGGCTTCAACTACAATCCCTTCGTATGACCGCGATGACGTTGAGCCCAACAGGATGGTTCCGTTGTTGCAAACCATTCTTCTCAGCGCTTGGCGGTGCTCGAGCAAGCGATATCTGAGTATGGTTTCACAGCCATCGATGATTATAAGGATCGCGGAATCTCTCGGCAATGAGACTCAACGCCTTGGGCACGAGCGAAGCAGAGAAGCAATACTCTATGACCATCTATCAGCAATTGCTCCCTGAAGAGACTATTTCAAGCTCCTTTCTACTTTGATCATTTCTCTCAAATTCGTCAACTTCGTTTCACACTCGTATGTGATCGAACTTCTACATTGCTGTCTGGCAACCTAACTAATTAGCAACAGCGGAAACGATGTCTTACCAACAAGTCACCTTCGGCCAGCCACAGCGTGTCAGGAACAGGGAATACTGCACCGCGAGTGATGGTACTGAATGGGTCCGCAAGATTCGGAGCGATGGGACTACAACAGAATGGGAGCAGTGTGATCCTGATCTGCCTTCAGTGGCACAAGTAGCCCCTCGACTTTGTCTTTGGCTTGTTCGTCAGTAAGTAAGCCACTACGGCACATTCTGGTCTTTCCAATAGCAAATACCGTTGCCCATTTACCCCTTAAGACTATAGCATAAACATCTTTATACACTTTTTAAGACTATTGCATCCACTTCTTTACATATTCCTTAAAACTATTGTATACACTTCGTTATACACTTCTTAAGACTATTGTGTCCACTTCTTTATATGTTCCTTAAGACTATTATATACACTTCGTTATATACTCCTTAAGACTATTGCATAAATATCTTTATACATATTAAAGCGAGTTATCGAATCATTAGTCGTGGTCAATACTAATAATGTTTTTACTATATAGGTCCCAGGCCGCGGGACCTTATCACTGGTCGCTTGTTATCGCTGATGAGGAAGGAGGGCCTGGCCAACTCTACCAAGTGGAGGGAGATGCCGTTTACATGCGCTATCGTCATGCTGCGGGTGTGAATGTCTTCATGTCTGATTCCTACTTCGATTCCTACAGCTTGGCATATCTTGATGATAACGGCCGAGCCAGGGTAGCTCATGCTGCGAATTCTCAGCCACCTCCTAGGGCCAAAAACGCCGCGTCAGTAACCGAGAACTGCCAAGGATGGATTGTCAGAGTCCTTGGAGATCTGGAAGCACAGAACGTCGTGCCGGGTGGTACTGTTGATATGGTTCGGGGTATGATGGAGCCTTTGATTTGAATTTCTGTCCTCGGAAAGGGTATTGAGGCAGTGTGGGTAGTATGGATCAAGGGGGAGTAGACTGATTAGCTAATTCAGATCGCGTTGACTTTTTTAACCTATCTAGCTAGCCCCCTAGCCTTAGATTTCTCCTACCTAGCCTAGAGGCAGGCTGGCCCAGAGGCGCCTCATCCCAGATTTCACGATTGTTTTAACCCTCCTCACGCAAATCTTTAGAGGTGCTTAAGTATGAAGGCGTTCAGGCCTCTAGAGTACAGTACGTGTTGAATAGCACGAACCGTTTCAGTATCTCAGAAGAGAACCCTTTTAGCTTTGTGTATTCCAACTATGTCCCAGTCTTGAGGCTTGGTTTTATCCATCCAATGTATCCAGTCCCTCCGTAACCATTGCACCTGTGTCTTTGCATACTCCCAGTAGTCTGGGTACCAGCCAGAAAACTCCCAATCTATCAGGCCAGTGATGGTGCAAGACTCGTCTACCATGATGTTACGTGGAGCTAGATCAGCATGTGTGAATACGGAGATGTCGGAGTGTGGGAGGAAATCTGGAAGATGTTCTCCATAACTGCCTCCATTGTGGTCTAGATAGCGCTCGTTGATACGTCTTCGGAGAGACTCGTCGTCCAAGATAGGCGAAGGGGGAGACTTCAAGTCCCTCAGTAAAACATCTTGACTGACAGAGCCATCGGCACCGCATTGATAAAGCGCCTCAAACTCTGGTGGCTTGGGTATTTTCCGTAGCTGCTCGACAAAGCCCCAGACTTCGTTGCAGAGGCGCTCTTTCGCGGACGGCTCTAACGTGTCCCATATCCCATCCAACGACGAGCCTGGGATGTGTTCCATGAAGATGTCACCATGTTCATATCCGTCCTTGGTACCATACTTTGACCAATATACCTCGGGGACCGGGATGGTTGTGTGTTCCCTCACGATGCGAAGGGCTGCTTCTTCGCAGCGCCTGACCCGGTTTCCTCGTTTCCGAATTATACCGTCGTCGAAGATGCGGACTTCACATCCCATCTGCTTGCTTAGGAGTCGTGGATCGTCCATACATGGTTTCCAAGGTACCAGAGGTCCTCTACGAGGTGGCGCGCTTGTGAGTAGCGGAGGTGGTTGTGGTTGGATTATTGCTTCCGGGAGGGGCACCTTTGGTTCCAGCACAGACACAGACATGTTGGGCAGACTGAAGGGTCAACCTAGGGGTTCTTAGAGCCTCAGCTAGAAAGGCAAGAGGGCGAGGATAATCTTGTCGACAGTGGTGCGAATTGTAAGACTACATCAATTGAAGTCTAAGCCGGGCGATGGGGCATAACAGTGCCTTACATGCCTACTGGCTACGGCCGTAGGAGGGGACGGGTCCCCCCGACGGTTCCCCCCCTGTGGGGCCGTGACACCAGTACAACGGAAACTCGGTAGGTACCTACGTCCTGGCCTACAGAGCAAAGTTAGGCGGTTAGGTGGAAGGCACAGTGAAAGGTCTGTACCCTACACCCACATCTACCTAGGTGCGTGCCACTACCCCCTTAAGTGCCGTCTCGGCTCCGTGACTCTGTATAAGCACTGGACGGGAAGATACATCCAATAAAATCAATGGATTTAGGATACTTCGCTTCCCCCCGGATCTCACCTAATTATACACCTGCAAAATGTAACACTTAGAACAATAGTTGCTTGCTAAATATATCATTATGCTGCTCTGTGCGCTTAAACGATGTAGTCGATCTACACAGGGAGGATGTGGTACAGGGGATTGAAAAGAAGTCATGAAGCCGAGGCGGCACTTAAAAGGATAGTCTCGCTGGGGCGTTGATTAGCCGAAGTCAGAGTGTCTTACCAGTGCTTTAATGAGTCTATCTTTAGTTTAGTTTTGGTGTAAGTACTGAGATCTTTCAAAGAAGGGACAACTCGAAGATGTATATACTGCTTGGTATTTTTTATTACAAGTGTAGGGAAGGTAACACGGGCCACAGTGTATATCAGTGACCCCTCACAGCTACTGCCAGGTCTCTCTCCATAACCTCTACAACATCAATATCCACTGCTACCCTACACAAGCTTTAAGCATTACACTGTGGTATTGATGTTAATGATTCTAATACGTTTTGATTTGCTGTTACGGAATGCTACGAACGTTCGCCTATCATAGGTATTTTGAATCGGGTACCGAAAAAAAAAATTCTAGTTATTCATCATGATAGGCTGAATCTGACCGAGGGATAATGACTCGGCCCTATGTTTATAACTCCCGGCGTCCCCCGAGGCTCTGATTACCTGATCTTGATGACCGCAGCCTTTTGAGCGTCGAACATCTTGCCGTACATGGCACCATGCACATACGCCTCGCCCACCAGTCGATAGCCATCCACGTCCTGACGCAGAACCAATGGAACCCTGCCGCCCTGCAAGAGGGCGAGTCTGTCTCCTGGGACCGAATCGGGCGGTGCGAGCCCAATCAAGCAATTTACCGCAGTGAAAAGTCGCCGCTCGGTCGCGTCTTTCATCAACTCCGCGTACTTTTCAACGGTCGATACAGATGGGTATCCAAGAATGTTCCAGACAGGCCTGCTGATCTGCATGACGAACCCAAAGACGACAACGAGAGGCATGGCGGCCGGAAGCCATGTGCATCCGCTGCCCAAAGTCAGAATTCTCCACACCGTGAGAGCAAATCTCTCAAGGGCTTGTACGGCGCGGATTTCGTCCGTGATGCTTTCAACCTGCCCTTCAAAGTACGTCGTGAGGAAAGCGTCTTGCGTACTCTCGCCCGTTGGCTCGTAGGTTAGAGATCTTCTCATAGCTCCGCGCGCGAGGCTCTCCCACGATAAATACGTGTTGACAGCTTCGATCTGATCTTGAAGTCCCTGGAAGGCATAGACCAGACTAACCCAGATAATTCCATGTTGCACATCCACGTCGTCGTCTCGTTGACCCGTGCAACACCCAGCTAATTCGCGTATCTCACCGATGATCACGGCCGGTAGTACAAGCGCGTGCCCGTCGGTGCCGAATGAAAGTTGACGATGACCGCTTGCCGCGAATTTGGTTGCGACTTGTGGATTCTTTGAAGTATACAGAGTATACAGCGTGCCTCTCTTGGTAATGGGGTGCGGTCCTTGGGGGCTCCCGTAATCAGGCACCCACGAAGGCAGATCTTCTGGGCGGTCTGGCCTGACGGACCCGACAAGACCAAGCACGTCGAGATTCCCAGATCGGCGGAGCATATTTACGGTTGCGTCCGTGAATAACCTCGTAATACTGGCCTCATAATCAGCTGGGGGTATCTCTTCTCGCTCAGCTGCGAGCCCCATCAGCCCGAATATCCGGTCTCGCGCATCTGTCGCCTTCCCGCGGCGGTGCTCGAATAGTAGTTCGGACAAAGGACTGAAGTCCCGCTTCTGCGTAAGCACCCTTCTGACCCTAAGGGCCAGGAAAGCCTTCCAGGAGCTCAACGACCCGAAACTCAGCCCCGAGACCTTCAAAGACTCTACATAATACAGGACAGACGAGAAGCTCTGCCAATCCATGATAACAGGGCCAATCAGGACATCTACTTTGCGCGGGAGCGCTACCTCCTGCACGATCCACGTCCGCCGCATCCAGAAGGATGCATAGATATACAGCAACACCTTCCAGCGCGGGTCGTGCGAGGCTGGGAGGCCGTATCGCTTCCGCTGCGCGGCATCCATCTGGGAAAGCTGCAACGCGCTCACATCGATGTCGCTTAGAATTAGTCCGTCACGGTGCTGCTGCTGCTGTGCGTGGGCTAGCGTCTGAATGAACTCGATGAGCGTGGTCTGCAACTTTGGAGGGACATCACCCAGCCACACGATCGCGTTCTGGCACCGGCTGTAGATCTGGGTCATGCGAGCCACCTGCGCGGCTCTGTCCGACTTGCTGGCCTGATTGATGCAGATCTGGTCGACCCAGAGAACGCGGGGCTTGTCGACGGCGCGCAGGCGCACAAGGGCGCGGTGCAGGCTTCTGGTGATTTTGAAGGGGATGTCTCCGTTGCAAACGATCGTCATGTCGAAGACCGGCGGGCCCCAGACGTAGGAGAGGGCTTCGTAGTGCGGGCTGGCGGAAAGTTCCGCGCCGGCAAGGGTACACCTGAGCTCATCGGTGAGTGCGCCGGGAAGCAGATAGATAAGTCTTATGCTGTCTGGACCATCGGCAACCACTGTTCGATACAGCGTACTGCTCAGATCGTCGGTGTTGGACTCCATCGTGAGGGTCAACTGGTCTATATTGCGAATCGAACTGAGCTGATCGCTGGTCGCCGAGGTTTCCACACTAGGTAATACGCTCCGTCTGCCTAATCCATGCCTCACGATGTAGCTGTCGCGCCAAGTCGCTCCTCTTCATCCATGTTCATGCCGGGGTTGTATTGTGGGGTTCGACTCTTGGTTTTACACTACATGACTACACGATGTCACCGACGCGCTTACTTTGTTGTTCTTTACTTCATTTCATTCATCTGAAGATTATGTGATCCTAGATATACTATATCATGGATTAGATACTAACATGGTCCTAGATTTTCTCTGTCTCATGCTCCGTGTCGTCTAGCAGACACCGGAGGGGATCACATTGCTTCCCTTGCGATTAGCGCTGGCTCCGTAAACAGCACCCTGGCCGAGGCCACGCTTGGCGAAGGCAGTCCAGATCTCGCACAGGTTGTCGCCGCCAGTCAGGGCCGTGTCAGCGTCCAGGATGGCGTCACGGGCCTGGATGAAGTTGGGGTTGCAGGGTTGACTATTCACCGATTAGCATCATGTTGTGGAAACCTGGCGAGCATAACCTCCTAAATGGCGAGATGAGGGGGGGGGGGGGGGGGGGGGGGGTTTTTTAACAGGCC
>JBAWJX010000098.1:0-95754 GCA_037356095.1 Xylaria sp. Z21 | reverse complement strand
AAAAACTTTTAAAAAAAATTAAATAATAAAACATTTAATTTATTATATTAAAATTTATTTTAATATATTTAATTTAAAAAAATAATAAATTAATATTATTATTAAAATTAAATATTATATTAATATAAAAAATTATTTATTAATTAAATTATTTTTTTATTATTATAGCTTTATATAATTAAAAATTATAAAAAATTTTATAAATATTTATTTAAATATATATTTTAAAAAAAAAATAAAATTTTAAAAAAGTTTTATATTTTTAATATTAAAAAAAACTTTTAATTAAACTATAATAATTAATTTAAATTTTAAATAAATTATTTAATATTTTTATTATAATTATAAAAAAATTAATAAAATTATAAAAAAAAAAGTTTATTTATTATTAAATATTATAAATTAAATTTAAAAAATAATTAAATATAAATATTATATATTTTTTAATTTAAAAAATAGTTTTTAATATATATAAATATATAAATTTAATTTTAAAAAAACTATTTTTATAATATTATTTAAACTTATTAATATTTTAATAATTTTTTAAAATTTAATTAATAAAATTATTAAATTATTTTTAAAATAATTAATTAATTTATTAAATAATATTTATATTTAAAATAACTTTTTAAATAAGCTTTATTTATATATTTATTTATTTTTAAAATAATTAATATTATATAAAATAATATTAAATATTAAAAAATATTTTTTATATATATATTTTTTTTTTTTTTTTTTTTTTTTTTTTTTTATTTTATTTTTTTTTTTTTTTAATTTTTTTTTTTTTATATATATTTTTTTTTTTTTTTTTTTTTTTTTTTTATATTAATATATTTTATTTTATTTTTAACTATTATTTTTATAATATATAACATTTATAAAAAGCTTAAAACTTAATATAAGTTATTTTAATAAAAAACTTTTTATAAAATAAAAACCTATTAATTTTATAGCTAATTAACTAATATTTGTAGCTACTATACTAGGCCGCAACTTTATACAGCCGCAAAGGGTGCTACTAACGTTTATAGTTGTATACCAGGTAGCATACAAACTGCTAGGCTACTGTACTAGAATTTTAGGGGTTAATACCCCCTCCCCTCTCTAAAGGATCTTACTAGGCTAAACTAATGTTTGCAGTTTAATTACGTGCTATTATGCTTGCAAGGTGCTGTCTGTTGGCAGTTGTGGCCACGTGGCCCTAGTGATACTGTTTGTAGTAGTTAGATGACTGCTATAGGTGTAGGTCAGCGTGCCACTTAGTAGCAGCTGGGCTGCACTAGGGCACCATAAGTGGCGCCACTAAAGGTCGAAAAACGACCCAAGGGGGAATTGAACCCCTTAGACCTAGCCCCCTAAGGTAGTGCCCCATATACACTATAACCCTAGAAAAACCAGGTGGACAGTTTAACCACTTAACCAGGTAGCATTTTTTATATATTTATAATAACATTTTTTTAAGTTTTTATATATTTTATAATAATATTAAAGCTAATTTTATAAAAATAACTACTGTTTTAAAAAAACTAAAACTTTAAATTATAATAAAAATATAAGCTTTTAATAATAATTTATTTTTAACTTATAGCAATAATAAATATTTTATAAAAAATTTTTAATATATTAATAAAATAATATTTAAAAAAAATTATAAAAAACTAAAAAAATTAATTTAAAAAATAAAAATATTATTAAATATAATAATTATTTAATACTAAAAATAAATAAATATAATATAAATAAATAAATTATAATAATTTTAGTTTAATTTAAAAAAAAAAATAATTATAAATTTATTTAAAAAAATTAATAATATATTAAAAAAATTTAGCTTTATTAAACATATATATATATTAAGTAACTAAACTTATAAGTATATAGCCTACCGGAAATCTTACCTAAGGATCCTTTTTTAATATAACTACTACTTAGAGATTGATCTGTAGCCTACATATTAAACTACGGAACAACTCTAGAAGTGGTCACCTTACACACATAAAGCTGCACAATACACTGGCTAAAAATAAATCCACCTTTTTCATAAATAATGGCTAAAGTAGAATAACGCTACTTAAAATATGCACTCTAGCTATTGCATATCTCCTTTGTCACGACTACTCCAACCCCTACCGTCACGTGCCCCAATCCTAAGGAACCACACTTTTGATGATGGCTCATAGTTCTTGGGCCGAACAGCAGATGAATCGCTTCTTTAGCGGGCGGGAATCGCCATCGCAGAGGCAATGTGACGAAATTGCACAGTCCATTTCTCGCGCGTCGACGGTGAGCCCCGTGGCTAGCCCGGGCTCAATGAGCTACACCGTCGTCTGCAGCGGGCGAACCGGGCCACAACAGAAAGACCTTGTTGTGTCCTTCAGAGAACCAGGAGCCACTCTCGATGAAGGAATAGTTAATTTAGCTAAGAAAGTCCATGGTGAGCTTGTGCCGGAGTCAACTTTCCACGGGAAGGTCGAGGGAGCCGATCCACCGCTATTCATCTACACTATGCCGTATCTCCAGGGCTCATCCTGCATTGAAGGCTTGTCTTTTCAAGTTGAAATGGATCCTGATGAAATAGCTAAGCATCAAGAATTTATTAAGCACCTGGCCCGGTACTCCTATAAGCCGAGACCCGTTCAGGGGCTATCTAGCTGACGTTTTCCAAGCTATTTCGCGCGATGCTGGTTGAACCCGCAACCGGTTGACCATCAAACCCAAACAGAGCAGCATGAGGGAATCCGTAAAAGGCTCGTCCGGCTCATGGAAGAATCTCCACCGTCCATCCCACTACATCCACGACTATCTAAGCTTATCGAGCAACTTCCCTCTCTCTTCAGCAAGGATTACCCGCAGGTCCTCACGCATAACGACTTCTCAGTGACGAATATTCTGATTGACGAGAATAATTTTGGAATCGCGGGTATTGTCGACTGGTCTCTAGCCTCTATTCTACCCTTTGGATTGGATTTAGACATCCTCTTCTTGACCACCGGATTTATGACCCGTGACGGTTGGCATGACTACGCATGTAAGCCGCTGCTACAAGACACTTTCTGGGAGGAATTTTGGGCCGTCTCTAGAATCACACGGGATAAACATCGGGGAAGAGTACGGGCTTTGGCGGAGGCTGCAGGTCAGATTGGCGCATTTCTCCGATTAGCATTCCGTCGTAACTCTGATGGGTCACCATCTGAAGAGATTTTAGTATTGGAAAGCAGGATGGGACAGCTGAGAGCGTGGTTTGGTGAGTGAGCGGTAACGCTGACGTGGGGTTTGATGGGATCAAGAATAATACACGTCAACTCGACCTTGCAAGTCTGCCTTGGCTCTGCCCTATCCCCTAGAGCTATTCTCCTGTCCTCGGCGCAGGACACTGACTTAGGTGCCAGCACCTTTAGTCGCCAACTAGAATCAGAGGATCATACCGGATGTTAAGTTTAATAGGGAGATCATGCTGCGTCCCAATGTTGAAGAGGTGATACGGCAGCCTTCTGGACCAGAGGTTTTGAGGTCCGAAAATAAAGTCTACTAATATGTACATGTCTTATGTACACATACATCAGTGTAGCGATCTCCCAGCTGATCTACCCCCGCTAATGATTGGTGGATGAAAATCGGCCGGTGCTATCTAATACTATTAAAGCAAGTCATAGTCGAACGGTTGGTTTTGCGCTTGATATTAAGTGGGAAAGTGTGGCTGTGTTTACCGCCCCTGAGGAAGCCCTATCTGCGTATTGCGGGAGACTCCCAATGCCGAATCCGAAATGGCCACACGGGTGGAAGTGGTGTCATTCTTGATTTCAAAACTCGGTTTCCGTATTCCGAGTTGTGTAGGCTATCTGGGTCTAGGAGCCTAGTACTCTAGGAGAAGCGCCTTCATTCCCGATCTCGTGAGAACTATGCACTTAGCGTCCCGGCTTAAACTACTGTCCGCTATACATAGGCTCTTTTGAGACGGTTGGGAGGTTTTCTTCTTTATTCTGTGCTAGAGCTTCTAGCTAGTCTTTCCTTAGATATCTTTTGCCTAGGACGAAAACGACTGACTAGGCAGAGTTTTCCATTTGAAAATTATGTCCCTTTTTCTAGAATTACGTATCATTAGAATTGCGGGATCGAAGCTGATCTGTTGTTTCGAGGGCGGTGTTGTAAGGATGAGGGCGATAAACCGTTAGGTTCGGGCGACTGGATGGCACGATTTCCCGGTTAATCAAACTAATGGATTGAAAGCGGATTTAAAGGGCTTTGGTCAGGCTCTGGCAGTTGCCAAATAGCAATAGAGAGTATAGAAACGGCTAAGGTATGCAAGGATACGTTGTAGCGACTGTACCGTAAACTCTATGTTAACCCTAAATATTCCACGCTTGGCAGTAGGAATGCGAGAATTGTGTTTCGGTTGGAAGCATTACCGCCATGAGCCTTAGTATAAGAGCCGCTAACGGGAATTCTGTCGGGGGTATCATCGCCGGGGCGGATATAGGCCAGCTGCAGCTGGGTGGAAGTGCAGTATAGAGTTCAATAGAACAATTAATTGATTCCTGAGCCCCTTACTTCACCGAGACGGCCAGGGCACCTCTGTGTATATCTCTAAAACGATCAATATGCGCGCCTTGGAGCGTGTGTCATGTAATGTCCCCTCCAGAACCTAGGATCTACAATGCCTAAGGGATCAGAGGAGAGATCATCATAAAGCTCTTTAACCTGAGGCTTCTTTTTAGCAGCTACGTAGCGGCCATAGGCACAAAACTTTTCTTCGCCACGCTAGTGTCAATCTTAGCAAAAAGCGAACTTGTTCTTATAAAGTCTTTTTCTTCTAGAAGTGTGATAGGTTGACTATTGCGACCGCCGCGAGTATCTATTATGAGTCGTCTAACTTGTGACTCGAAGGCCTGGGATGCGGCGTCTCAACCATGTGATTCTAACTTCGAACCATGGAGAATGCAAAGGAACCTCGTATTCGGTAGCTAGCCCATGCTGCCGGCCTATATTCCGTCTGGCCCCTGTCCTCTTTCTCGCCAAATCAAGATGCACAGCAGGCGACGCACGCATGATCTCCTCTACATTCTGGGATTATTTTTATCCAGGACACAATACACCTAGATGCACCGTCGAGCGACAAGTAGAGATCATGACGAACCACCACTAGAAGAATCTAACCAAGCAGGTCTGAGGCAAGTTCCATGGATGACATTTCGGATTACTGGATAATTTGTGGAGATGAGGAATTGTCATGTTGGGCAAGACTCACTAATACTGAAAATACCTGGTTTCTCGTCATTCACATTAGGAAAATCATATGTTCGTTCAATAGCTGTAGATTTGGCCTTCTTATCAAACACTACTAGAAATAAAGTCACGTAATAGCAAGCGAGCTATATAATTCTCAAAACGAAATCGGCGCGATGTATTATTAATATTAAGCACCACAAGCTGACGTGCTACGAAGCAGTCTTGCTTTGTGGGCGTCAGCTCTCATGTCCTCTGAACATTGGTACAGCAAGTAACAGCTATATCCTTCATGTTTTGTCCTTCCATGACCAGCACATCTGCTCCTTTGGGCCTGCTGTTACTTCAACAAATCACAAAGGCGCCATAACTCCCAATTTTTGCCAATATTGACCTGTGTCGATTACTGGTCTCTCCCCAAAACACGTGTTGGTTCGACAGGGCATTGCAACTTGTAATAGTTCTATACCCTGTCGATACCAAGCAAAAAAGCAAAACAAAAAACAATCCAAAACGCCAATCAATGCAAAGACAGACAGCCTGCGCTTGTCGTCATTTTCCCCTCCTTCGCCAGTTGAAAAAGTGTAAACAGTCGCTATGCAGTTTGGAAACTAGGTGTGTTTTGGGTATCCTGATAATTCCAGATAATGCCGTCTTTAAAGGAGCGGATGAGATTCTATTTTTGAAGTATAGAAATCGTCGTAAATCGTAGGGAGCGTGAGAGGTCGGTCTCTAATGCAGTACTTGCGTAAGGAGTGTCTATCGGGTATCTTCCGGGTATCGTCGTAAGGAGCGTCGTAAGTTTGGTCATTATATAATAGTGATTAAGGATAGGTCTTTGATAAATATAGGGAATGTGGTGATCATTGTGTCGATACAAACTTGTCGATATATTGAGTCCTGTCAAAGGAACGTGGTGTACAATGGCGTCTGTGATGGTCAAAATTATTAAAAAGATGTAGATAAAAGGCTGTAAACGGTCCGGGGAAGGCGACGAAAACGGAGTAGATTCGTAACGTCATTCTTCTTCGCTCTTCAGCTGGACAGGAGCTGAAGAGACGGATGAGGTGTGTCGATGATGCATGAAGTGTGGCGAAGGCATGAATACTGGCGATGGCGCGGAAACCGAGAGCGGAGTGGTAGATTCGCTATAAGGAGTAGATGACCACTGATGAGGTTCTAGGAAGGGCGATGGCACGGCCTGGTAAGCGGTGGGCCGCCATGCGGTATCTTCGCGATGAAATGGAATCTCAAGCGGAGGGCAGCCGGAGGAAGTATGCTGAGCGTTAACGGTCCTGAGTTCCAAGGTCAATCATTTGCGCTCTTCCCATACTGATGGATGCCCTTTTAGGAGTGTTGCCACTTAGATCCATATGGGCTGGATTGGAGAGACGAACCCGACACCAAAATTGCCATGTCCCGCTGCGCCTAGATGCGGGTAATCCGGCATGCCCGCGTCGAATGAGCCGAATTCCTCGTGGTCGCTGTACACAATCGACCCCTCACCGAAAGTGGATGATGCTGGACTATAGCCACCATAAGACGGCGACGGAATGTTGAGGTATTGCCCGCCGTGGTATGGTGACGACAATGTCAAAGGGCTTACTGCGCTACCACATTCAGGCTCAGGTGCAAGCATGGAGAGATCTTCGGTACTCCAGCTGAAGGCTGGGCTTTCGCCATAAGTCATGTATGAAGTCGTGGTGGGCGGTGTCCCATGCTCACTCATGTAAAAATTGGGAGGGTCGAATTGAGGGAACGATTGCGTCCGAGTAGGTTGAATCCAACCCAATCGCGAGCGAAACTGACCGATCGTATCGATAGGGAATTCCATCAGTGATAGGGGCGTTTGGACATCTCCGTCGAGGGTTCCCGAAACATTGATTGAAAGGAGACGTCGCGCAATTTCCTCAACCGGCCCGATTGCCAAGCTGCCGAAGTAGGCTGCACCAATCTCCGGGAAGAGGCGCTCCATCATCATGGCGGCTGTATAATAATGGGTGATTACCAACAGGGCACTCGGCGAAGCCCCATTCTCTTTAAGACACCCAACGGGTAGCCAGAAAAGCCAGGTTCGCAGAGGTCGCAATCGATCGAACTGGTCCTCGATGGACTGGATAGAGGAGACCTTGCGAGCCCCTTTCAAGAAGGATGCTAGTTGTTGGATGAGCTGAGGGTCCTCCTTGTTCTGTTTCAAATGTGCCTCAACCTTAGCCAGTTGATTAATGTTGCGCTGAAATGCATCGAGGTCGTCTTTATGCGGCTGGTTCGGTTTACGATCAGGCTGTGGAGACGGGGGAGCAGTAGGGAATGTGCTACTTTCTGCGATGAACTCCCCAAACTGAGATTCATGCTTCCACGGTTCCATAGCATCAATAACCTTCCCAGTGTGTTAGTTCGGCCATTTGCATACGCGCAGCTCGATTTCCTTACCGATGAGGTTCCCTGCATTAGCTGGGTCCAGCTTCGCCTATCAATTTTTAAGTTAGTGACTGCCGCTCGGGTAGATGCAGCATGTATTGCTTACCAATCTGTGGCCTGCCACGAAAGCACGAGCGATGTAGCCAAAACAGCGTCAGAGTTCTCAGGTGAGAATGCTCCAATGGCTTCTTGCAGTCCCTTGAGGGCGATGCCACGATGCTTATATGCCATGTTGCCAACCATTGGGCAGTTGGTAAGGAAAGCGATATGCTCAGCGGAAAATGCAAGCAGAGCATGCATGACATAGCGTTGAGTTGCGCCAATTGTGAGGATGCTAGCTACGGTTAGCTACTGTGGTGGTTACGCATTGTTCAACACTTACGTCGGAATCTGACGAGTCCAGAGAGTGAAGTTGTGGGCATCCATCGTCTGGAGTTCGTGGCAGATTGCAGCAACATGATAAATCAGACGCAGCTCTTCGACGGAATAGGATTGCGGCGCAGGTGCCGAGAACACCAAGTTCGGAAACGGAAACATCCCAGTACGTTGCCATTCTCCGATCGCTGCCTCAATTTCCGGGGTCCACATGAGGTCAGGCTTGTCCGGAGTGGTAGCTCTCTCATCAGGGACAGATACGTCATTGTAGGGGCATCGGACTTTATGCTTCGTGCAGTTGCGGCTGTTTGGTTGGGTTAGTTTGAAGCCATTAAGTAGGTCAGACTAGGAACTTACCACTGCGGGAAGTTCTCGTCGCACCGGATGTGTCGGCGTTTGCTAGTAGTACTAGTTAGTGATAGGCGAACGACCAGTTAAACAAATTTCTCTCACCAGTTATCGCAGCCTTTTCGTGACTTCGTGTGGCTAAGCAAAGACATTAGTGTCCGTCGACTTTACACCTGCGTCATAGTAACAAACCTGCGTCGCGGGGGACCGCCTCCAGGACCAGCCATTGCGAAGAATAAATATAAAGCGAATTAGAACTGGAGGTTCATTAGCAGGCCGATCACAAAGTAGTGAACTCTATCCGAGTGGGAAAGGTCTTCGAGATTTGAGGGTAGGTCTGAGCAATGGGATACATACATAAAACAGGGCACGAAAAAGTATCGTGCCGAAACAAAAAGCGAGCGAAAAAAAAAATTCGTAATTAAGTTGAGGGAGCTTTAGGGGCAGATTCTTTCAGACAACGAAACTCGGTAGCGAGTTGCTATTCTCTTCTGTTCGTAACCTTGGGTAGAGCGGGTTGAATAGCGACAACGGGTTACCGATACATATATATATATGTCGGACGAGAGGCTTCCAACGTTGCTGATATGGCAGGGTAGAATGGATGCGCCACCAAGTGCTGACACGAGATATTCGTTGCCCGATCTGATATTTTTCTAGCTGATTATTCCCTTTCACGGTGTTTGAGCGATTGAATATCTCGTTGCAGGCGAAGAATCAACGAAGATGAGCCAACTCTAGCGGAGAGAGTGCAATGTCATATATATGAATTGCGATAGTCGACAATGACAACAATAGCAGCTGATGGTCTCGGGATACGTGGACTAGACAGCTGGACTGCCCGTCTGAGTTGAGTTGAGTTGAGATGAGTTGATGAGTTTATACCAGGGGCAACTCTTGATATCAATCAGTATGAGCGATAGTGGTGATGTGACGCTAACGATATGACAGAGCGGGCGCGAGTCGGAGGGGCGGTAGGATTTTTGAGATAGACTCTCGAGTTTCCAAATCTCCAAAACACAAAAAAAGGAACAAGCGAATGACAGGAGTCGACGAGGACTTCCTAAGGGTGCGGTAAAGCGAGTGTGGTGGTGAAGGTTGATGCAGCAGCTGCAACGCCGAGATGAGTTTTGATGGATGATGGGACGGATTAAGCAGAGTTGGAGCAAGTCGGGGGGCAAGAGGGTTGTTATTATAATACCCAGCCAGGGAGCGAGCGCACAAGGGGAGGAGGCTGTGTGGGCGGCCAGCAGCAAACCAGGAACACGCCGCTCCATGCAGCCAGCGCACCCAGTGCAGCCAGTGGTGCAGCAGCAGGCCAAAGCCAAATGGCACTGAGGAGACCAGTGCAACCCGTGCATGCAGTGCAGCTAGGGCCATTAGGTCCCGTTTTGGTATCGACGGTAGTACCGTACGGCTGCACTGTAGCCTGTACTTGCCTCTTACTGTATCCGGTACACCACACCACGTACAGTATTTCAGTTTATACCGTATAACTAGGGCCCTTGGAGGGGACAGTGAGGTCAACCATGGTGATGATTCATTCATTGGCCGTCTTTGGTCGCTAGGTTTTTTCTCTACCTTTATTGCCCAGACAAAGGGCGAATACCAAATAAGTGGGATAGGGAGACAAGTAATGAAAGTCCCTAGGGCAACATACAGTACGTGAATTACCCAACGTTGATTACAAACATTTACACCGTTAAGCCCTGACATGATGTTTTTTTTGTTGTGGTCTTAGCTAGTGGCGTAGATGGATACAGCTAGGGAAGCCAGGCACCCACAAAGGCCCCCCCAAAGCCTTATTGAGCTCACTACCCAGGTACCTATGTACAGTGCTACTTACCCCCCTGTAAACCAGTATGATACCGAGTGTAGCTAGTACCTCCTACCTAGCTAGGGCTGTCATGCGCAGGAGGCGTGTGATTGTGCGAAGAGCCTGAATAACTACTTACAGTGTATTAGGTAAGGAGAGATACAGTGTATATAACGACTCTAACGGAGGTGCCTCTAGTTATATCGGCCGTCGACCCTTGCATTGTTACATCTATGTAACCGATCTGATACCCAACACATCCACGGTTATACCAATATCTGAACGTTATGTATTTAAGCCAACGTAATCCCTAGCACCTGACCTACAATGTTCCTTTACCCACCACAACTGACCGATTTCTCATCATAGGATGCTTCAGGTATCTTCTTGAGCTTACACCTTACACATCTTTTGCTCCTATGATCCTATCTATTAGATACATCATACACTTCTTATCTAGCTAAGTAATTGCTCAGATCATAGAATGACTACTAGGCTGTACATCTTCTCAGCACTAAGCAGCACTGAAGTACGTGTAACGTGTGAGCAGTCACGGGATCCTTTAAAGATTTAAAAGCGCGATCTTTCTATCAACTGGTACAGATCATCAAAGCATGGGAGGCCCGTCTGTGTGTGTAGGTAGAATGATATAAGCCCTTATACAATATTATGCACTACCCTAGGGAACATCTCGGCCTTTTCTTCATAGGTTTAGCACAGTTCCAGCGAGGCGAAGCAACTCCATCGGCTTGGATCCTCTTTGTGTCCATGGTAGGTAGTAGTGTGCACGCATCCATGTACTCCTCCCCCAAGTTCCTTATGGTCTCCTCCTCCGCTTCAAAACCCCATCACGTCCACAGGGGTGCATTTTCCTATGGTTCAGACAGTGCCAAGTATTAAGTAGGGTTAAATCTTATTAGTGCCTTGCTTCTATGGTCCAATTGACAAACCCCATAACAAAACCTGTATGATAATAGCACGTAGTAATGTGTACTTCGAATTACGGCCTAATAGGTATTTGGCAAGCCACTCGAAGCCAGCTATTCATTGTTGCTCAAGTCGATTCCGCGCCAAACAACGGGCGATCATGCTGTCACTACCTAGATCGTTTGACGTGGCCGGCGTTGCGGGGGCTATAAAGTGTTCCGCAAGGGCCTTCAGGCGGACCAAGAAAGCCAAACGATGTTACCTAAGTGCATAGACCTCTTGTACGTACATAGGTGTTGAGCATTACCAGATAGTATTTACCTAGCTGGATACTCACGCGCGGATGGACTTAGTGCTAGTGCGCGACGGAGAGTTCCAGGATGTCTGCACATCCCATCGCTAAATCTCCAAAAATCCATAGGTATTCATCCACCCGAGCTCAATGACACATATAATATGGCCTATAACAACAACGACAATCTACAGAATGTACTTGGGTACCGGCCAAGCCAGGGAACGGCTCCTACTCAGGTTAGTGTAGTGTAGGTGCCCGGTCCTACACTAAATAGGCGTTGCTGTATTTAGTTCAGACCGTCTACCCGGAGTTTATGCGCATGCACTCCAGGAAGCAGACCCGTACCACTGGCAGCTTAATAATTACTGTCTATATTCTAGTTAGATATACTCAGTCGAGAATAGATAGATATCTTTAAGTATACCTGTCTATTAGTATATACAACTATGCAACATGCTACAGCAGCGCCGGAGTCTGCCGATCACTACCTATTAGGTATCTACAAATGTATATTCAAACCATTCGTTGCCAGCGCGGCGTGGTCTGCATACCTTCAGGTTTCAGGTAATGCGCCGCAGTCATTTTTTGTTATCGATATGAGACCTAATGTCCCAAAGTCCCAAAGTCTGGAACTCGATGCCGCGTACGCCGCTCATTAAAGTTCTGCCACCAACTTGCAGGTTCTGAGGGCAAGAGATGTAGGTACATAATGTTGAGTGCCCGGATAGTAAGTAGAACCAGATCTCAGATTTGCTGCAGAACTCCAGCCGACTTAACAAACTTAGCGCGTTAAATATCCGCGGAATAATACCCACCGAAGAAGTTTAGGTCAGATCTTTAGGATAGAAATATATATCAAAAAGGGTTTAGAGCAAGCGCCGTTGCGCATAACCAGCTAGGCTCGTAGTAGGTACCAAGGTAGGTAGGTAAGTACACTAGCGCAGGCGAGTGACGACCGGGTCAGAGGCCGGGTTATCAGGCGCCCAGACTAAATCGATCTAGCGGCCACCGAGGGCTTGTCCTCGATTGATGTCATCTGTGAAGTCATCGCTAGACATGTCAGATTCCTAAAAACCCTCCCTAGTCCACCTTGCGTTCCGACCTAACCATGATCACAGTAGCGGTCCGCGATGGGACCTCCACATCGCGGTCAACAGGTTATAGGGATCGCTTTTTGGAATCTGCATTCTGATTTTTTTCTCCCGGCCCATCGGTATACCTATCCAAGGATCATGAGTATCCGCCTGGTCAGCTGACAGATATGTGGTGCAACAAAGGAGTTGCATTCAAAGGCAGCAGCAAACTCCTATCGATGCAGTTCTGCATATTCCGGCCTACGGAAACAAAGAGGCTCTCGAAAGACACACTTTATGGTCAACAGTAAAACAGCGAGTGTTGTCAATTACCCGTCTTGACAGAAGAGTCTTCGTTAGTGTCCCTAGCTGAACTTACACATTCCTCAGTAGCTCCAGCAGCAGCCCAGGCACCATCATCTAGGGACATCTTAGCCTGCCGCGAAGATGGGGAATCAGACGAGAATGAAGCCTTCTTCTTTCTTCAAGGGTCACGATCTCCTTCTCTTCCTATCACGGTTCGCTTTCCTCTACGAGCTAGAGAATTGGGTCCGTGACCATCACATTTTGACTAGGAGTTGAATTCCATTAGTGTACTTAGTCGGCAAACATAGTAGGCACGCCTAGTGTAGCGTGGTCTTTATGCAGGGATATTCTGCAAAGCGCACTGGTGCTCGGGGCGGATCGTCCATGTGGTTGGCTGAAACAACAGTTTCTCGTGTCCATTTTTGGCGTCTGGTCCAAGTGGGCCGCGGATCTGACCATCTTTTGTGTCCACAGCTTCGGGCTTTTACAAAGCCATAGCGGACCTACCAGTGAGCTACTACCTCGACGGTGAGAGATGGTAGGTAATGCAGTGTACCGTCCCAACCAGCACAGCCCCAAGCGCCCCCGACTCCAGGATATCGATTATTGATGATTTCAAACTGAAAGGTCTGTTTTCAATGCCACAGCTTCAATCAAGCGCACTAAGCCAGTAGCCGCTATCCCTACCCTACTATGCTACCTAGGCAAGTATATCACAACTACCTTCATCGTACGCTTATATCACCCTAAAAAGGGATATCTAGCCTATCTAGGTCATCAACGGCTCTCATTCACATTAGGTGGTATGCAAGAAGAGAGCTGTATAGATCGGCATCTATAGCCGGGCCAATCATGCTCATTGTTGCATATTCGTCAAAACACTAACTCCCCACAAAGTTTAAACATTCCCAGGCGCCACGACACGAGACAATACATCGATATAAACTCTACCGGTGCTCATTTTGACACAAAAGCGTGCCAGGCAAAACAAGGCTGGCCAGCCAGTCGTCTCATGAATAAGGTGTGGCAGTGCTGACATACAAAGCTTATCACGCTCGAAAGACAACCACTGCTCATGATCCAAAACCTCGACTAGCCTCATGAGATGACAGGATGGCAACTATGCTATAGGCATGGGAATGTTTTCGTAATTACTTACAAAGTATGCACATACTTACATAGCGGACTACCTAATTCAGACAGGACAAAACTCCGACAACAGAACCTGGGCTAATATCTGAATATCCTTGTTGACTCAAGATTGTCGCTAGAGCGGTTAATAAGCCGTGATTGCCGCGGTGGGTATCAAATTGGGTGCACCAGAGTACAGATATGCCTAGGGTGCCTAGGGATGTAGATAATGTGCAGTAGCGTACCCAATCCAATCTGTATTACTTACAGGCACCCGGCAAAACATTCATTAGAGCTTACAGCCCCCGAAAATACAACGTTTCATGATCTTCAACAGGCTCCAGCTTCGGTAGCCGCATATAAGCGTTTATATCTACTTATGGATTCCACCCCATCATATATGAATATATGCCGTATGGAGCCGAGTTGGCCGCATGATGCACGCATACCTAAGCCGCCTAACGGACAACCACCTCTACCTTGTTAACTCCGTACTTGCATCTACAATACTGTGCCCATCTGGCATGGATAAAATCGATCCGTGGTTCAATCCAACCCCCACACAATGTAGGTATGGAATAATGATGACGTTCGCTAATTACCTATCAACCATCAGTGGTACACTACGATAAGTATCTCTTCATAATTTTTCCCCTCTTCTTTGCAAACTGTGACCGCATACCTACAAACCCAACGAGCCCTGTTTCGCAACTGCATGCCCGATGTCTAAGTAACATACTAGATGTAGGTACACCCGGCAGTCTGCAGTATACTCCTGGTGTAGGTAGTGTACGCCGTCTACAGTATACCTCCTTACATTAGTAGTTATCATTCTATCTTCGCGAATGTCGCGCATCATCCCATATCGTGGAACTAATTTGGCCATTTCCCTCCGACACGGTCCGGACCCTGGCTGTCTCGCACTCATTTTCTATCAGCTCTCCTGCCACGTAGGAGTGCTAGTAGAATGCACAATGGCCTCTTTCCCAAGGGATTGGCTGATGCCGCTGCGTGCCGCCAGTCACAAGTACGCATGAGCTCTGCGTGAGGTCTGCATGAGGGAGCGGTGAACGAATAAGCTGCACAGCAGTTGTGGGCTGCATCGAGGCAAAACCCAGCTGGTGGAGGGGTCCTCGAACGGCTCATTGGTGGTAGATCCTGGCTTCTGCAAGACATGCATGGAGGGAGGTATGTATGTAGGTAGGTAAAGGTAGGCATTGTACCTATGTACTGTGCTTCTCTACCTACTTAGCAACGATGTTATGTATGCGAAGTCTAGGTACAGCATACACTACTGCATTAGGAATATGGTGGTCAAGGGTCCTACTGTTGGTTCCGTTGATTCTGTTGGTTGTCTTGATTTCCGATTCCACGTAGTGTAGATTTCTTTGAGTTCTGGCCTTGGCTTCGTGGCATGATATCATTCCCTCCTCAACCCGACCATAACATCGCCATTTCGAAAATCGTACCATCTCCCCAGGTGTTCTTCATTCTATCCTCATTTTTGCCCGCCCTTTTTCCCCATATCGCGACGCCTCTGGCAACGGTCAGGTGGCGCGAAAGAAGCAGCATCAAATCAGAACGGCAAAGGCCGAGGAGCCGAGGGTCTCCCTAGCGAATGATTCTCACAGGGGACCCCTGCTCGTTTCTCGAAAAATCCTACCAAGCTCGGCCTAGCGCCTGCTGGGGTCAAGCCCCATGAGAACCGTGGCGGACCCATGGAATGTTTGCTCGTTCGAAAGCTAAAAATGCAAGTAGCCGATTTGCTGGGAAAGCTGGTGGTGAGTACCTAAAATTAGAGATTACTTAATCATCCCTGACCGAGTCCCTGGTAAGCGAGGACCCAAGCACCCAAGCTTTGCCCAACCTCTCCAACCACCACGTGCAAGTGACGGAGATGCACACACATATGACGACTCAAGTGGTCGGCTGGTTGGTCGGATTCGCTGGAGGTGTGTTGTATTTCTCTTGACTGCATCTAGTCTGCATTCTCCCCGTTCGGTCTACCGTCCGTGCAAACATGCAGCAATCAGAGCAAGCAGAGAAGAGGAGCAAAAGATCCGGCTGGACTCGGAGACCAGAAAACCCCCACACGCCATCTTGGGATGTTGGACCCTGAGGATCGTGAATCGAGAACCTAGAATCACAGCGTCACGTGTATTCCCCTCTCGCTCGAGGCCTCATGTCAAGAAACCTACATGCTATCTATGCCATCCGATCAATAATCCTATCAGTCGGTGTGGACAACCCATGTTCAAGATACCAACAGTCTAAAAAGCCAAACAACAAAAGTCACATGGCGTCGAAGCGGGGTGGCGCTCCTCGCGAGACCCGACAAGTCAACTCGTAGCAAGCAGTATAGCCCAATAGCGCCATACGCAAGTATGTATGTTGTGTGAGGCGAAGGAACTAGACGCAGAATATTCTGCTATCTACATATGCGTGCATACACTATCTCATCTCATCCCACATCGCGCCACTAGCCCTCGGTACTTACCTAAGTCAAGAGGGGAGAGCCCCCAGGCGCCCCCCAGTTATCCGCTCCTTTGTTGAGGGTCCCGATCTGCCTGGAACACAAACTGGCGACTTGAGAAAAATCACCGATAGGATAAGATCGCTCGCCTATGCGTATGCAGGAATAGTCCATCGTTTGCGACGCTTTCCGATAAGTAACGTTGACTCTGTATCACCGAAGACCATAGAACTTTTCTACTAGTACTTCCGAATGGGCTGATGTTGGACATGCCAGCTGTGAAGCAACATTCGAATATTGATGATTAAACTCCGAACTCGGGGCCATAGAACGAACGTACGGGATGTGCCGCAATACATCATGCATTCCCCCAACATAATTTCTCAATTACACAGCTTGTCCAATATTATTCCCGTTTCTAGAAGATTTACTCGCTGACAGCCTACTCGTCTGGGCCTCATACGAACATGCGAACACTGACTGGTCCGTATCGTTTATTTGAAATCCTTCGCATAGTTTGTATCACGTCCTGGTTGATCGCTCCGTTCCTACTCCGGTAAATACGTGAGAATACGCATCCTTGGTCGCCTGAGATCCTATACCATTGTATGCAATAGCCATTGGTCCCACGGGTATGGGAATCTAAGAAATTTATGCAAACTCCTACAATTGGTTCCCGGCTACTTGAATCCAAGCCCCACGGGTATTCAACGGTCATTAAGCCTCTTATTAATGCATAGTGCTTTTTACAGTACCACTGCATCTCCTATACAAGCACTCCCCCAACCAGTGACGGCGGTGCCTGTGTGGCACAGAGGGCACAGCCCCTCTCTCTCCAAGCAGTTTTGCTATCCTAATTGGCCCAGGGGCTATGTGCCGTAACCTCCTCCGTCACATCAGACACAATATTGATATCACTCGAACCATGAGAGCCGCCGACACGGCGCCGAGGGGCAGAGAGGACATCCGACAATCATCTCGGCCCTATTACAGCAGTACACGGTCTCCGATAATAGAGAGGCGTTTGTCACATGACCGGTAAGAGAATAGTTTTCGCGGCTGATTAATGAAGAACCCTATAATAGGCGCCTATTAAACTAGAATTTCGTTATTACCAATTCGTGAGGCAATCACAAACACGTGACTTAGTATACAACAACCCGCATTGATACAAACGCTTCTCCCGTAAACTCCTTACAACTTCGGAGGTAAGGCCATCGATATTATTAGCGTACATACGTTTGTTTGTCCATTCCATACGCAACCGTAATATCATTTACGATATTAGTGATGTTCTATGGGATTACAAACAACGTTACATCTCAATGTTATTTGTGTTGTTCACAATAGTTCAGCTAAGCTAGGATAGGGGAATTTTAAATATCACGAATATGTTGACTAGAAAGGGTGTCGAGAGTTTGATAGCCTGTATTCTATGTCTCTCTTCGCTGTTTCTGGGTCAGCACTTGAATATTCACAGAATAGATCAGCAGGACTCAACAACCCAGAGAGTGAATCTCTTCTCATTGCGTATTGACTAACACGAATAGCGTATTATTTTTCGATTCTAACATTCGAGCGTACCGCGAGTCAAATGAACTTTCATTAGGACCTTGCTTTAGTGTCTTGAACTAACATCAAGATGGGCCCAGCCTTACCGCCTATCGAGATGGTTCTCTCCAGAAAAACTTTAATTCCAGCCTAAGACATGATGTCTCTTTTCCACCTACCCACTAACACTGACTCGAGTTTGCTATTTTTGTATAATATCGGCAGATACAAGTTCCACATTTAATAGTTGCTAGCTTCAGGTCTATCCGCAGCACGTGCTAGAAAGAATTAAGTAAAGAATTTTTGCTTCAGTCGAGTCGAATCTCGAAAAGAACTACCTCGGGTTGTGTGCAGTAGCGTCCGAATCCGAAATTTCCGTATAACTAGGCCCTCTTTTTAAGATTGGTACTAATTTTTCGCTATGTGTATGGACAGTTCAGCCTGTCATTCCGTATACTAAACACCGAACGATCTCCTTGGTGTATCACGGCGATCATCCATCTACCGTGACAAGGGTTTGCCGCCAACACCGTGAAACATCACAGTAGTAAGTATTGATGTTCTACACGTGAGAGAACTGTACTAGCTCAGCCTCCCACGGTAGTTCGCTGTAACCCACCTAGGCCATTTACGTCATACGCCGTTGGGTAGTATCGGCGGCAATCCCCTAAGCCTTTCAGGTAGGCATGGCAAAGCCAATGAAAAGGGGCCACCAATAAAAACAAAGATATGGTTAGACAGGAACGGACGGCAGTCAATGAACCACGTTGGAACTATTGCGCATAGCCACGTAGCCCACGAAAAAGGAGTCTACCCTATGTTTCCTATGCACCTAGTACCCAACGTAGATAGAATATACTCAAAGACCGAATTATTTCCATTCAGAGACACCGCATTGTACTATGTAGCAAATGGCCTCGGCACACTAACTAACTACCTACTTTGGTGAAGAATCGAAAGCCTTGGCAGATTCCGGAGCGCGCAACAATGCAACACCGGTGCAGCCCCCGCAACGGGACCGGCATCTCCGGCAGATTCTGCTTTGAGAAACTGAACATTCTCGAATGTGGCGAGGAACAATCTGATACCCAACTATGCACTAAAAGAGTACCGAGGCCCCGAGGAATCTAAACGCGCCGGCGTTTGAATTCTACGTACCTACTGTACCTAAACCAACCTAGCAATCGCCTAACTAATTTGATGCCTAGCACACTGATGACCTCATGGGGGTCCAGCCAGGGTGCCCTGTAGCTACAGCGGCTAATACTGGAGACAACGACATTGGAAAAGTCCTGCAGCAGCCTAGCGAACCAGCCCCAACGCCCCAAAGCGGTAGCATCTTTCAAGAAAATCGACCCAGCCCAGGGGGCGGCATCGAAATCGATGACACGACCCCACCAATCTGTAATTGTATACTGTAGACAGCCATGCAATTCTCTTTGCCGGATCACCTAGCTAGTCATTGCTTGACTTACCTCCTGGCCCATGTAGCTAGGGCTATTCAGCGGCTGTTAGCGTAAGCGGAACGACATGGTACTCGCTCCCTAGATACGCTCGCGGAGTTCTCATTGGCGTGCAACGAGGCGGTAAATAAGCCCGAGGACCGTGGGGATGGATCTGACGGTCAGAAATACGGTAGAGTCTCAATGCGAAATGCGACGCGCCTTAGTTAGCTTCAGCCAGCCCTGAACAATTTGCCCTGTAACGAACGAAATCTCCAGTGGCGCGTGCGTACCTACTTAGTAAGTAGTTGCATGTTACGTGACTTACAGGAGAATTTGCCAGCACAGAGCACAGCCCGCCCAATGTAATTAAAATAAGAACACCATAGAACAAAAAAACACGGTGCGGCTTATACTGTAACTCTAGGGATATTATAATATTATAGTACCGAGAGATCCGATAGGCGACAGTCCGAGACGCCGCTGGGGCTGTACAATACAGTATATTATTATCTAGCGCCCTTTTGTCTTGTTACCTTACCTACCTCCGCTGTATGTCCAGACACGTAGGGAGTTTCCGTGCCTCGCATGACATTCTCCACCAAGTATTACTTTTGAAGCGCGGCTTACACGCGTAAGTAAGTAAGTAAGTACCCTGCACCGACAACATAAGGTAATCAGGTGCAAGGAGTGTCGGTATATTCTACGAGCGGTGAACCACATCACTAGGTGGTGGCTCTCGGGGTTTCAAGGGATAACGGCGCGATGTGGTCTGACGCTGCGGAGGACAGCAACCACACGGTGGCCAAAGGGCAAAGGCAACGTTAACACCGCTCCATTCCAACACCGAGAGCCGCCGCAACTCCACTCTTCGCTCGACATCGTGTGCTTCGATACTTACTTCGATATACTATAGATTATAGCCACACTCAATGTAATTATAGACAATCTGCATAATGTTCGTACGGGCACCCGCCGGCCAACACCGAGAATCATGCCCCCTAGTTGAGATGGTTTCCCGGTGTTTGATGCCGGATTATATCTGTGGCAACGGCGCGAAGCGCTAGCCATCGTACCTAATGCCGTGTATTCCTCGCGCAAAACACCCAGACAACACAATATTGTAAATCAAGATAGGGCTACCTGATAGGGCCAGTAGGGCTAGCCCACGACGGCGTACATAGCGCTTTCCACAGCAGCAATAAATCACAACCCATGCCTATACCTGAGCTGAGGAAAAGGAGCGCCAGACGCTAGCCTAGTATCGCCCCAAGTTTCCCTTCAGACGCCTCCGCGATGAGGCAGGGAAGTAATTTGCATAATACCGACTTGACATTGAGAACTTCATTGGCTACCAGATTCGGCATAGCACCCGCGCATGTCAATTCGCGTTAGTCTTACCATTGTTTTCGCCAGGATACCTACCTACTTACTTACTATGTGTGTATGTAGATCACGTCGGGGAACCAAGCTGGGGGCACTAGGCGACACTACCGAAAGCAGCAGGTTGACAGGCCGGGCACTTGACCATCTAGAGTTAAACGCGGCTTGCAGCTGGGAACCGTAACAGATCACTGCCGCCGGTTTGAAGAGACCGAGAAAAAAGGGGGTCGTGAGATCCCGCAACTAGCGGAGGAAAGAAAAAAGGTGTCAGTAAAAGCGCCGCTTATGTTTGCTGTAGTCAGCGTCTACCTGGCTCCGCGGAACATTGACATGTCCCATGACCCTGGGGCAGAGACATTCTAGCCAGTAGCGATTATGATGACTTTGGGCTCGTGATATCGGCATAATTTACCAATCCAACCGACACCGGATGTATTCCACTGAGGCAAAGTGGTAAGACCGCCAGAATAACTGTACATAAACCAACAAGTGACAAAGTAAATCATCACCAAAGGCCTATTGATAATGTACCAGGAGAAAACAGGAGGCGGTGAAGTTGCTCATCAGAGTTTATTATAAATCGTCGGGACTTGAATTAGCCGGTCGATAAGACGTTGTAGATACGAAACTTCCAGCGTTGGTATACCGACAATTTCGGCAATAATCATTACATGGAACTAGAGATTGTGGTAAAGAAGAGAGAGATCTACGAAATAGATAGGCGTGAATATCATATCATAGTTTTGTAGTGTTTGCTGTCAGGAAGTGATATCGATTAAACTCCAGTGCAGAAATCGACTACGCACATAGATAGCTACTACGTAGATGACTATAGCTTTATTCAACCCTTACAATTTCCGTCCGCAGCAGCGATATAGTTGAGGGAAACAAGCTACGAGGTTTAAAATGGCAATGCGTAGTTATAAACCACCTTAGAATGGGAATACTAAAATAAGTTGAATAGAAACCCAGGTGTGTAAATCTACTTCAATAACTATCGTGATCCGCTGTACTCACAACCTTCACCATCTGCAATCACACCACGTAAAGGAAGTAATTTGTATATAGGATTAACTTACAAGGAGTACCAGTAGAAGAAGTTGGACTCTTTTGCGCAATGGCAAAACTTCAGATATACTTACCCGTTTAGCCAGGTTATGAGGGATCAAAGAAGAGGTTCCGATAGTAACTTGAGAGCTACGCCATGTTCACTTGCGATGATTATCTTCAAACACAGTGGTTGAAAAGGCCTATTTAAGGTCTCTCTTAGATCCCTAGTGTCTTTGCCGGTGTCTACGTCTTGAATACTACCTGTTGCACGAGGAGAACCAACCACTGCTACTACTCCCTCACGCCAGTATTATATACAAAACGCTTCCCTTAATTAATCCTCTGGTAATTCTATGCTATTTTCCATGACCGTAGATAGGAGATCGGGACTAGGGATCGTGGTATTCTAATTGTTAAATCGCGTCCCGCCTAGTAAATGAACGACTTGTGGTATTAAGCTCGGACATTGTAGCAAATTGGTACACAGTTCCCTTTTTTCTATTTCTACACATTAAAAAACTGCTGCGGTCTTAAGATAACCTTTAAGCTTGGGGAGAACCGCTATTTTGTAGTCAAGTCCTTTCACGCTCATCATTACAGAGACGTTTATATCGATAATGTTAAGAGCTCGCTATATTACATCTGTAAAGCTTCCGACAAATGTATAGGTATGCCTTAAATACTTGTTACTAGGAAGGCCTAACTACTACTGCTCCTGTTGGCCAATCCTATAGGCGACTGCCTCTTTTGTTTGGCGGAGTGACCATGGATGGGGATTGTTACTATGGACCGTGACAGATAACCTTTCTTACTTTAGATCTTCTCTTACAGCTTTCGGATGCTTCTTGCTGGAGTTAGTTACGTAGGCAGAAAGTCGATTAAATCAATTAAAGCATTAAATATGATTCTCTTTTTCTACCCAAAACTTCTTTGCTCTATACATGCATTGTTCTATATACTGCACGAACAATAAGAAGACTGCTTATCTAGAGCATATTATTTTCTCTTCTTCGCATCACCTGTGCTTCTACCCGTTGCTTTGGCTTCGCCTCCGACCTTTTCGGACACGACGGGATCAGCCCTGGGCAACGACTTGGGCACCGCCTTGGTCTCCTCCGATGGCTCCTCATCTTCACCACCCTGGCCGAATTCGTTGACACGTGTGTAGTCGGTCTTGTATGCCCAGCGCTGATACAAGTAGATGAAGAAGATAACGTCATCTCGCAAAGTAGCCAGGCGGTGGAGGAATGGCATTTTGATGGTGAAGGCGAACAAGTCGTCAATGAAGGTGTTTAGGAATTTGTACATCATCGCTTTTCCGGGCATGTGAGCCACGCTCTTGAGGCGGTAGTTGATGTACAATGAAGGAACCATCATTAGGAAACCATAAGCGTAGACAGAGCCAACAAGCGTAGTGATGATGTATGAGTACCATGACTTGTGCGACTCGTAGTACAAGGAGTAGATTGCATAGCCGATCAATAGAGGTACGCCGGCAATATACATGTATTTGAAGGCGATCTCGTCGTACTCCTTAGTCTTCTCCTCGGTTTCGCTTAGCTTGTACTTGTCTTCGAATGCAATGCGATACGGGATGAACGAGCCCGGTGGTGCCGGACGCACTCTCACATTCACTATAGTCGTAATCTTCCAAAACTCGATGAGAATACCTACGCCTTGGGTGCCCAAAATCATCCAACTGGTGTTTTGGGAGTTGTCCACTAGGTAAAGGAAGATCACGGTTTGCATGAAGACATTGGCTAGAATCGAGCGCACGGAGATGCCAACATTATCCTTCTTCTTTCGATAATGGGCGATGTCGGAACCGAAGGCAAGTGTCTCAAGGATCAAGTGAGCAACACTGACGACGACGGTAACACCCAGAAGCCAGGGGTTAGTATCAAGGAGGATTTCTTTGATGAGTTCGACTTCGCTGCCATCGCTGCCGCCAGGCAGAGAGCCACCAAAGGCAGCCTGTCGGGCCTGCTGCTTCGTATTGAGATCCATAGTGGCCATGAGGTTGAATTGCCAGTTCTTCAAGTTACCGAGGTCAAGACGCAGAGGAAGCGTTTTGACCGTGTCGTTCAAGAGCATCATGTGGGATTTCATTTGCCAGAATTGGTTGACGAACAAAACGGGGTCTGAGAGGAGTATTAGATACCATGACAAGTAGTACTCGAATGTTCCTAGTAACTTACAGTACCATGAATTCTGCCCAGAGCCATCACGAGCGCCAGTTGACTATATTTGGTTAGTGTGATATACGGGGCTTAAAGTCTTGGGAACCATACCTCTAGCATTAAGAATTGCTGAACCGCCGGGGGTAGTTGCGGGAAGTTCAATATTCCCGTGTCAGGGATAAATGATAGGCTTGTATTCGGGTGATAGTAATTGGCGATAATGGGACCGGTTACCTCCGGCTCTTCTATAACCTCGACCTTATCCTCCAGCAGGTTCCGGGTCTTGGCTTCCTTTTTCTTCGGGAGATATTGTGTTAGAGGGTAGGTGAAGTGGACAGCCTTCGCCGGGTCGAAGCCAGGTTCCGTAGGGTCCAGGTTGGCGCCTGTGAGGCCGAAGTAGAAGTGGCCCCAGAGAGTTCCGTTGTTCTGCACGGAGGTGGGAACTTCGAAGAGGGTTTCGGCAGACCGCTTGTCATTGGAATCCCCCAGCTGAAAACCAGACTCTCTCAAAGCAACCATCTCTTCGGGCACGCTTGCGATTTTCGTGGGGACGAAGCTCGAGGACAAGGTAACGACAATATCGATGACGCTATCGGTTGGCCAGATGGGGGCCAGGCGCTGTGGGATGCGGTTGTAGGTGGCGCCGGGGTCTAATGTGGCGGGCCGAAGCTGATACGCAGGGATATCGCCGGTGTTGGCGGGTATTTGCACGATGTTTCCGTCGGGGTCTTTTGTGGTGGCGGTCTGCGGCTGGTTGCTACCGCCCATGAACTGCTTCATGACCATCTGGATACCAAACCAGATCAGGACACCCTGTATGATCTTGGAAAAGACGGACTGCTGCAGAAGCCAAAGACATGATTAGCCCGGAACAATCATCCTACAATGCGATACAAAGGTAAATAGGAGGGTGTTTGCGCGACGTACGCCTTGCTCCCCTCCGGCTTGCGAGGTCGCCGGAGGTCCGTTTGGTTCCGGCATCGTGACGATAGACACCAACTATCGTATCTTATCGTGTCGTATCGTATCGTGTTCCTCTCGCTAGAAAACACGCCGAGACCTTGTCGCAAGAGATCAGGGTGGACAAACAGAAACAGAAGCAGGAAAGTAAACGCGAAGATACGGCCCCAGCTAGAGGGGTTGGTGTCTTGGAGGTACAGAGATGTGTCCACTATATTCTGTACTCTCGACAAAATTGAAATGCGGCTAGAGATAGGACGTGTAGTTATTTGCCGATAAGTTCCGCTCAGAAATCCGCTAACTCTAGGTAGCTCTGTAAGCTAAGTACGTACGTAGCCTTATCCAATTTACATACATAGATTTTTAACAGCAGCCGCATTCAATTGCGCAATTGCGATTCGCATCTCCGGCTGGCATCCGGCTGGCAGGGTAGTGTTTAGTGCTGCTTGTAAATTGAACGAATCACAAGCCACAGAATGCCTGCGTGGATAGGATAGGTCGCTATTAGTGCCCGATATCGTACCGTACCGTACCTTGCGCGCCCTGCCTGTAATCACATCACGATACCAAAACTCCCCCAACACCTCCTCCATACATTGGCCGCCGTGCCCAACGTGACACAACACCATCGAAAACCACCTGGGTTGCTAATGCGATGTCTGCACGGTCCTAGGAGACGGTGGGCCGCTCCCTACTCATTCAATGTGATCTGGCTATCTCCCTACATAAGATATACTTGTCTATCGTCTCGCAGTGAGCGACGTCATCCATGGCTCAACCTGTCTCCGCTCTATTCACTCTGGTGCACGAAGCCAATCATATCTTACCTAATGTATATTGGCATGGCATTCTTGTGACTCAACCACCCTAATAAAATCCATTGGGTTCCACGGACTGTCTAGGTAATAGACATCTTGACTCGATATTCATTGTTCGCCTTCTATTTTGGCTTAGTTTACTTTGTTCAATTCTTATTCCCGTCCCCCGTCTCCTACTGATCTTGGTATATGTTGTTTCTCACCCGTGTTACTTGTGACTCTGCCGTGTTCGTCTGGTCTGATCTGATCTGTTTCTGCCCGCTGTGTTCACATTGACTTCTCCCAGAATCCAGAGTCTCAGACATCCGTTCTCCGGGTCTGGGTTCGTTCGGTGTCTTGGCCCGCACCCATTCGCAATCGCCCATTCAACAAATTAAGTTGCCGCCCATTCTCTTGCCCCTTTTCTCTATTTATTGTAGACGTGCGGCGGGCGTTTCTACAACTCGCCAACTGCGACATGGAGTCCGGCGGCGCATCCCCTATGCCTTCTTCTGTTGCTACCCCACGCACATCAACGCCCTCGATGTTGGACTCGAACGCAAACCCGCCGCAGGCTAAGATCTGCGTCTACTGTGGATCATCTGCCGGCAAGAACCCGAAGCATCTCGCAGCTGCGCGAGCTTTGGGTAAGGTCATGGCCGAGAGGAACATCGGTTTAGGTATGTTTTCTACAAGATCTCCTCCTATGCTACTCTGTTCATCCTACTAACCTTTATGATCCTATAGTATACGGCGGCGGCACCGTAGGACTTATGGGCGAGGTAGCCAAGACCATCGTATCAATAAATGGCCCCGATGCCGTCCATGGCATTATTCCAGAAGCCCTAGTCAAGTGGGAGCGTGACGACACCTACGCAGCGAAGAAGGATGCCAACGGATACCATGTCCCCGAGAAGAGTGTATACGGGCGTACAACAGTGGTCCAGGACATGCACACACGGAAACGGATGATGGCGCAGGAAGTGCTAGAAGGCGGGCCGGGTTCTGGCTTCATTGCCCTGAGTGGCGGTTTCGGCACCATGGAAGAGTTGCTCGAAACAGCAACCTGGAACCAGCTTGGTATCCACAGCAGGGGCGTGTGCGTGCTCAACATTGACGGGTTCTATGATGGTCTATTGGACTGGATCCGCAAAGCCGTTGAGGAACAGTTTCTCAAGCCTGGCAATGCTGGAATCATAGTTACTGCTACCGACGTGGATGGCGCAATAGAAGCTCTGAGGGACTATAAAGTCTCGGATGCACGTTATGGGTTAGACTGGAGTCAACAGTAACAAGTCTCGCATCTCTATAGATAAATGCTACGGTAGCAAGAATAGCAAGACCAATAGCAAATTGCCCGTAACGAGGTGTAAGAGTGTCAGTTAGAATTCCAGTGAAACACAACTCTTCGGTATGATGTCTCTTCACTTGTTCGTATTGCGTCTAGAAATGATCTCGTGACTTTTTGGCGGTTGTGCAACAACAGGGCAGGCACGAGCCGATCCCCAAGGTTGAAGGTCGCTGCTCCCATCGCTTGTACGATTTGCACCTCAACGTTGCAGCTGTCACACCCTTGGACTTTTCCCCTTTCTCTTCTCTGCATGATCACCCCGCAGTCTACCCGGTTCGCCAACACCACGATGTCGGAGCTCATTTCGACGCCTTGCTTCACCAGAAAGACGAGACAGGTCAGTTGAATACAGCATTAGACTATTGAATCGCCAAGCAACCGGGCCGAAAGGGGTGATCTATGTACCACTTCTCCTGGGGACACCTCTCTGTTGCTTCTTGGCTCTCTGGTTCCCGTAACACCTATTCCATGCCCACCACGTTGCTAGAAGCCCATTAGTCAATCCGACTTGCTCAGGGGTTGTGTTTGCGTAAGAGCATTCGCGAAAGCGAAAGGATGGGGATTGACACTCGCTCGTCCTCAATGAATGCGTTTATCGCCCCCTTGCGCCTCGTTACAGACACGCATCCTTGTAACATGTCCAGACTAGGACGGCGGCGAATGATGTGGGATGCAATCCCACAGCGGCATACTCTACTACCTGGAAAGAGTGCTCTTCGGTATGCTCGTAACAAACCTCCTTCATTGAATTCTATGACCGCAGTGTGGTTTATGGAGGGGGGTATTTGGGTCTACATTGTGGCATCGTACAAGTGAGCCATTATAGATGCTTAACAACACCTGTCAGTGCATGACTACAAAGCTGCTGACACGCAGGATTCTTTCGCATTTGCCATCTGCGAGTGATTAGCAGGTGGGAGTAGGGATAGGTTTATGGAGGGAACAAATCAAGTTGGCAACAGAAAGACAATCACTCTGCAGATAGTAAGCTTACCCACCCATTCATCCCTATCGTATTTAACGCAACGCGAGTTGGTGATGACCATTGATACAGGTACCTACACCTATGTGTAGGTAGACAATGGGCATCCGAGTGCTGGGAAAGTGAGGCTTTTAAAGGTCCACTTTTCCCGATGCAAACCGATCGGACCCTTAGACTAAATTTTATTACCTCCCTCCTATCTGCTGATCTAAGCAAAGGCTATATCAAGTCTACATAGCTCCCTACCCTCTTACTATGTGTTTTGTATACGGTGGTACCGTACCTATCTTTTAATCACAATTGCGGATCAAGGTTTTCTCAAGGAGTGTCGGATAACTGCTTTGAGCAATCCCAATACTAACGGCTTTGTGAATTGTGACACGCCAGGGGGGAGACTCGAGGTTCTGCTATCCTGCTAACCAATCGCGTGGCAATGGGTCGCCCGCGCATACTGTTCATTGACGCCTACGACTCCTTCAGCAATAACATCGTCTCACTGTTGACGACTGTCCTAGGGGCAGAAGTCGATGTCCTACCGATTGACCCTCCTCATCTCGATCCCAAGAGCACAGGTTTCAAAGATGCCCTGAGAGACCAAGTGGCGCCATATCATGCTGTCGTCTGCGGTCCAGGGCCCGGGGCACCTGACATTGATAAAGATGTCGGCATCATGAAACACATGTGGGATCTGGAGGAGCAACATCTAGTGCCCGTGCTCGGGATATGCCTCGGCTTCCAAAGCCTGGTTGTCAGTTGTGGTGCGGTCGTGAAGAGACTACAGACAGGCTTACACGGCATGATCCGGGAAATTGACCATCTAAGTGTACAAGAGGACAAAAACGTCTTCGGAGGTGTGCCAACATTCAAAGCAACATTGTATCACAGTCTACACGCAGACGTTGGGCAAGAATCCATCCCTACGCCCGAGTGGCAAAACGCAAAATGGGCTTCTCCACCCCTTCTCCCAGATATCGTGCCACTAGCATGGACATATGAAGATCGGGGGAATATGGTTGAGCGCATCTTGATGGGCGTCAGGCATCGGACTAAACCGTTCTGGGGCCTGCAGTACCATCCTGAGTCGATCTGCACCGAGTCGACGGGTCATCAGGTCATCGCGAACTGGTTTCAGGAAGCGATGGCATGGAACCGCACTACCGGCCGAAAGCCCGAGTCTGTATCCCCTGGGGTTAGAATTGGAGAGAAGCTAGGGGCCTTCATCATGGGAGACACAAGGACAGCTCGTAGCTCTTCCCCGTTGTTGCGAGAAGACGGTATCCTGGCTTCATTCGGATTAGAGGCGAGTTACTTCTCACGCTCTCTTGACATCCCACTACACATCGAGGTCCCGGATGTGGTTGAGATATTACAAGACGGGAAAAGCGAGTTCATCGTGCTCGACTCGGCAAGCGCAAAGATAAGGAGGACAGGACTTGATGTGCGCGGACGATATAGCGTTATTGCTCTCGACGTGGACGAGGCGTTGAAATTGGAATACAGGACGGGAGAGGGCTATGTCACTGCGCGCAGTTATTCGGCTTCGCCAACCTCACAGGGCACGGTCGTGAAGATAAACCTCGGTCCAGGGCAAACAATATGGCAGTTTCTAGCCGATTTCTGGACGAAACGCCAGATCTCGGGCCATGAAACTCCGGAACCATTCATAGGTGGATTCATGGGCTACACAACTTATGAGCTGGGTCTTGAGGGGATCAACGTTAAGCTACATGAGGAACGGCGCCATGACCGGGCGGATCTTTGCTTCGCCTGGGTGACCAAGAGCATCGTGATAGACCACCTTGAGGGAATTTTGCGCATCCAGACCCTCTCATCATCGGAGCGCGAGGGCCAACAATGGCTGGAATCCATCAGCGACAAGCTGATGTCGTCTCCGATCTGGTCGAATGCGATGCCCGCAAACTTTGGCAAGGCCCGCCAAAGTGACTGTCAAATCACGCCACCCGACACGCCTACCTCGGGGCACATCACCCCCAAGATAAGCGTGCCCGAGGCGCCGGAATACGAGGCCAAAGTCCGCGCCTGTCAAGACTTCATCGCGGCAGGTGACTCCTATGAGCTGTGTCTCACAGACCAGACGCTCATCACGCGGCCGCGGAGTCGCTTCGAGGGCGCGCTGCTCCACGCGCACGACAAGCACACGTCGCCGTCGTCGTGGCAGCTCTACCGCTCGCTGCGCACACGGCAGCCTGCGCCTTTCGGGTCGTACATCCGGCTCGGCGGCGCGACGCTCGTGAGCAGCTCGCCGGAGCGCTTCCTCGCCTTCGACAGCGACGGGCTGTGCTCGATGCGGCCGATGAAGGGGACGGTGCGCAAGTCGCCCGCGGTGTCGACCCTCGAGGCCGCAGAGCAGATCCTGCACGTGCCGAAAGAAGAGGCGGAGAACCTGATGATCGTCGACCTCGTCCGGCACGACCTGCACAGCGTCTGCGGCCCTGGAAACGTCCATGTGCCGCATCTGCTCAAGGTCGAGGAGTACGCGAGCGTGTTCCAGATGATCAGCGTTGTCGAGGGACAGTTGCCTCGCCACAACGACGGCGACCAAGACCACCATGAACAGCGACAACTCACGGGCCTCGACGTCCTCGCCGCGAGCTTGCCCCCCGGAAGCATGACGGGCGCGCCGAAGAAGCGCAGCTGCGAGATCCTGCAGGGCCTCGAGGGCCCGCGGGGCCGCGAGCGCAGCCTGTATTCTGGCGTCGTGGGGTACATGGACGCCGCCGGGCGCGGTGACTGGAGCGTGACGATCCGGAGCTTGTTCCGCTGGGACGACGAGAATGTCCCCTCCACGCTCACACCCGATGCTGCGGCTGGCGTGGCAGAGACGGAGACATGGCATATCGGTGCCGGAGGGGCCGTCACGGCGCTGAGCACGCCGGAGGGCGAGACAGACGAGATGTTCACGAAGTTGAAGGGCCCGGTGGGTGTGTTTGAGGAGGCGTGAGGCGTGTTCTCGTCCTTGCTGGGCATATGGTATAGCCGTGTATTAATTCAACACAGGCGGTGGATATTGTTTGTTTGTTTGCTTCATGGCGGGCGGTTCAACATCGGGGCGTAGCATTTAAGGGGTACATCACATCTGTTCAACATACCATGGTTCGGGGAGGCTGCCTGGGCTGGCTGGCTACAAATGGATCGGCATGCTGATGGAGTTCAACATTTATATGGGCAGGCATCTTTTCAACAACGCGGGATAGATGATTGAGTTTGCTTGATGGGTGCGAACCGCGTCGAGGATGGCTAGGTAGATAGATTATATGTTTTGCCTATCTAGCTACTAACACTCGAACATGAGATTACATTATGCGAAGAATTCTATTGCGTTCTATTTCATCGCCTAGCTCCTTAGAATGATGGTAAACCCGCTATCCGGACGGACAGGGACATTCGCGTGCGAGGGTAAGACTTGAGATCGAAAAACTGGTGGAATCGTTATGTAAATCGTCTTTTCTATAGAATCCAGTGCTCATGCTATCGTCAAGTTTTCGTACAATATACACATCGTATTTGGGATACCCAAACCGTTCTAGCGTTCGGGAGCTTTACAGCTCATCTCTATTATGGCTGCTGCTGCCACTACCAACCTTAAGTTCATCCATGGCCATCATCTTCACCACCAGACTCGTCCAACCGGTGAAATGCTGGGTTCGCTGGCCAGCACCAGTTTCGGGGTTATACTGTTCCCACGCAAACCCTGTTTCTTCCCAGCTCTTGTACACCGTTTCCACGAGATTCTGGCGGAGACGGTTGTACAGGTCCGCAGCCTTTGCCGCGTAAGGGCCAGATTGGAGACCATAATTCTAAATTCAGGTTAGTGTATAATGGGACAATGAGAGCAGGACGGGACTTACTCGAAGTTGCACAAGAGCAAGGTAGTTTATGTTGATCCATACGGGGCTCCTCCAATAGTTCTCATCCGTTCCGTAGAATACCGACCTCTTGCTTAAGCTTCGGATTCCGTGCGGACTGAATAGTTCTTCCTCGTCATCTAGGACATCGATAGTCTTGCCAAGCTTGACGTCGTTAGGCTCCAAGAGGCCCATCAAAAAGGGAAACAATGAAATGTAGCCCTTGTGGCAAACCAGAAAATGCTCCTCAAAGTCGTCGATAGTGGCGTCGCAGAAGCAGCCCCTTGCCTCGGACCAGTGCAAATCTACCAGATTGTGGGAAATTCCATCTAGGGCCTTGTTATATTCCTGGGTGTGCTCTGGCAACCCAACTATATCGGAAATCTTAGCCAATGTCCGAGTCATCATGCCCATCCAGGACAAGAGATCAACATGAAGCTCGCCGGGATGAGGGGGTTGTGGCCGGGGATAATCATCCAAGCCACTGGTTAGACAATGCTGAACAGAACGACCACGCCATCGGTAGGCTTCTTTGGTTGAGTATGCCTCTCGGTCATATCCCTTAATGTCGCCAAATTGGGTCTTTTTGAACCATGAGTACTGGCGGCGGAGAAGAGGATACAAGTTCCGGAGATACTCTAGCCCTAATTCGGGATTGTCAATGTGAGCAGTCTGTAAAGGATCGCCTGCAGAGAGCCGCTCCTTGCCTATTTCCTGACTGCCATTGGACTTTTGGAGTTTGTCCAGGAAAGCCTCGAGGACTAGATAGAGAGTAGGCGGGTTGGCGTAGTGCGGGTATTGGACCTGGAATTCTGCAGGTACTTTGCTTCGGGCCTCCTCGCCGAGGATTTGTTCTCGCGCAATCCAGCCATCTTCATCCATGAGGTTGTACCAGCTCTTTACAATCTCTAGTGCGAGATCCGCGTCCCAGTCGATAATGGGAAGGAGGTGAAAGCCTTCATCCCAAAGGAAACCACGCGGGAAAAAGGGGCGAGATGGGATACTTGTAAATAGCTCGTACGGGCCCTCGGCTTGTTCCTGTCTACGGCCTCGTGCTTCTGCCGTACCCTCCCAGAAGCCTTCATTCTCCTCTTCGTACTCAGGAGCGTCAGATCGATCAACCAAGTGGTGTCCATAGAAATAGCCAATACCACCAGCCAAGTTCGACAGCATACTCTTTCCGAATTTCTCGTACTTTTCTGTGTTGAAAGGCGCCTTGGGTGAGAAGGTCTCTTTGAATCGGTCGTTGAAAGCCTCTGTAGTCAATTTGATCTCTCGTGTTAGATCTTCGCTCGTGACATCCTTGCCAGCGGATTCACTAGAAAATAGTACATCGAATTCGAACGGGCCCTCAAACACCTTCTGGACGATCTGTATATTGCCGGATTTGGCAGTGTGTGGTAGCTGGTATACCTGCCACGGAGGTGGTGCGGTTTCCGGACCATACTCCTTAATGATCTCGTTGACACCAGTCTGGAGCGCTTGGAAGAAGAGCTTTTTGGCCTGCCACAGATGATGGAGGGGTACAGTATCCGAGTGCACAACGGTCTTTTCCAAGTCCTTCTGTGCTGACGCGGGATGATCGCTCGTTGGGTGAGCTCCTTTTCCTTTCGTTACTACGAATTTGTATCCACCAAGGTGCGTGGACGTCCCGGTAAAAGTCACATCCTCATCAAAACCGGTCGGAGTACCCTCGGCGATATCGATGGTCTCATCTAAGCCTTCGGTGACGAGGTAGAAGATGACGGTGCTCTTGAGATCAGCCGGCGCATCTTCACGGGGCTCGCCCTTGATCCTTGCCGCCCAGTTTCCTCCGTGCTCCCCTCCAGGAATCTTGACAAACATGGTTGTTATGTCGATCTGGTTTTTGGCGTCATGGATGGTTTGAACACCACCTTTCCGAGTGTCATACTCCTCCCAGCCATAACCTGCCATGTCCTCATTCTGTTCACAGGTATAGCGGACGTCTAAACCAAGAGATGTTAGTAGGAGGTTCCATCTACGCCAGCCTGGAAACAGATGATGGACGACCGCATACTGCCTTGTACGTCGACATAATTATCAACTTTCACCCACGACAGAGCTGTGGCTAGACCAGTCGGTACCCTCGGGCGGACGCCGAAGTAAAGGTTGGGGCGATAGGGCCCCCATAGGAGACTCTGGTTGTTTAGGCGGCCAATTTCGCTGTGAAGGACGCCTTCATTTTCCCCATTGGCTGCAGATGCAAGAAGGGAGAGAGACAGCCAAGCTGTCAATTGACTTAAGAGCCTCATGGCAACATTGAATTGGGAAACAGCACGGGCCCTCGGCCGTAGTCAGGGAAAGAGAAGTGCAGAGAGAGTCAAGGTCCAGGCGCAATTCCAGTGATCTCTGCTGAAGATAAAGTTGCTAATTAATGTAGAACTGAACTGAACTGAACTGAACTGAACTGAACTGAACTGAACTGAACTGAACTGAACTGAACTGAACTGAACTGAACTGAACTGAACACGGTTTTGGATTGGTGATTGGCGATGACATCCCGGTGTTTGCTTGTGCTTGTACCTGTTAATGTGGGACGCAGAGCTCTTATCGATTAGCCTTGACGTCAGGGTTGTTGATAGCATTGTTAGAACCTAGTCAACCCCTGTTTTGAGACTGGGATAGGTACCTGACCTGCCCCGCACTACTAGGTAGAATACGCGGCCAGGATGCGGCTAGGTACATGCTGTTGAGGCTGTTAGGCGCCCATTAAGAAGATTCTAGTGTAAGAGAGTCCCACTATACTCATAACTTAGGTTAGGTTAGGTACCTTCTTGGTCACCAAAAGCGCAACCACATCCCTGCAAAGAAAGGTCCAGCCTTTTCTCATCGACTTAATGTCTTTGTATCTACCTAGGTAGCTTCAACAACTCTCCACCACCTAGGAACCATACAAAGCCATAATTTGTAATACAGTATACAGTCGTTTCATCCCTCAAAGCTCTGCATCTTACAGCCTTTACACCATGGCGGACCATCCTCGCCGGGGTCGAAATCGCCCCGACAGCAAGGCGATGTGGGACGAATCCGACCGCCGCGGCCGCTACGACGGAGGCGCACGAGACCGACGAGATAACCGTGATCGATACCGGGATGATCGGCCGCGTAGCCGCGATCGGCGGTATCGGTCTAGGTCACGATCACCCCTGAATGAACCGCGAGAGCGCGACCGACACCGCTCTCGCTCTCGTGACCGCAGACATCGAGACCGAGAATACGATAGAGATGGGGATAGGGATAGGCGGCGTGGACACGAGAACACGCGGGACAAGGGAGACGGCCGCCGTCATGAAAGAGGGAGAGAAGCAGATAGAGAAAGGCAGAGGGATAGGGACGGGCATCAGCGTGATAATGGGCGCGAGGAAATAACAAAAGGTATGGCCCTCGCGAGGTATCCTAACATGATTGGTTCTAATATTTGCAAAGGCCCAGGCCGGCGCAGTGATACACGACGCTCTATGTCGCGATCTAGAAGTCCAATTGGAAAGGCAGGGCGCGCGACGCATGATTCGCCTCTCCCAACACGATCGAAGAATATGGGCAAAGATTCAGGCCACTCGTCAGTCAGAGGTGATCTAGAGGACGATGATCGAAGCCGAAGAGGCAACTCGGCTAGGAACAACATGCGGGATAGTCCAGGAGATGAAGAAAGACGAGGAAGAAAGTCAACCCGTGAAAAAGACGCCGAAGAGGACGCCATGGACGAAGACGACGGCCTTGAAGTTGAAGATGATGGGATGAGTGCTATGCAAGCGATGATGGGTTTCGGCGGGTTTGGCTCTACAAAGGGCCAAAAAGTCGCTGGAAATAATGCAGGAGCAGTCTACAAGGCGAAGAAAACGGAATATCGTCAGTATATGAACCGTGTTGGAGGATTTAACCGTCCCCTCAGTCCGGGTCGATAGAGCTGGAAACGCCACAGCATTTGTCTCCTTCAGACCCGAGTATAAAGTTTACTGTCGCCGACGGAAGGCCATTATATTTTTTTCTACGATCAGACCATAAGCCCGTCGCTGCTCGCAGCCTGGCAGCTCTTTCTGATCTTGCATAAGTTCAGGTGAATTGATACCCATTTTCTCATCCTCTGTGGACTGATTCCTAAACATGCAGAGGCTAGCTAGAGTGCAGAGAACCGGAATACGATTAAGGTCGGTCGGTCGATTCCTCGAAGAGAACCTCTTTGAAAAGTACAGATCATATGCATTGCTCTAAGACTTCTGACTACTTGTGCTACTTGTGCTACTCCGGCTTAACTTACCATGATATAGAGCTAGGTCATGCTCACCACAGTATGAACTCAACAAAAGAAGCAAACCCAACAAGATTCATCTCATAATGGCTTCCCTGACCGGCTCAGATAAGCACAAACTTCGACGCTTGATATGCTTTCACCCATAGCACTCCGGCTAGCTACCGTAAAGTTCCTACTAACTGATAAGCAAAGTCAGAATTTATAAAAGGCTTATTCTTTTGTGGGCGAAAAAAATCCTTCCTCCGTCTCACTATTTCTATATTTTCTGGTAAACTACTCTCTTGAATGATCGCAGTTGCTGTATCCAACTCGGCTTCCAAAATCGCTAGATAAGAATTGTCAACGCCGTGAATCACCATGTTTCGACGACGTTTCCACAACACCCTCCCCAGGGGCTCTCAAAGGAGTCAATACAGTCCCCTATCACTGGCATACCCCGTATGTAACAGCTTCCCTTTCATTTGCAGCAGTCTCGGGTTTCTCTCTAACGATTCTCCCGTGAGGCAGTATACCATACCCCCATATCAGACAACGTCCTCAAGTATGACCAGGATGCAACCTGGCCCCCCAAATACCAAGCCATATCCTCAATGGGTATTTGTGGGTAACGAATGGTGTCGCGTTCCCTCTGGCGGTTCCTGGACATCAATCTTAGATCCGGAGATCCGTATCAACTATCAGGATGTCCGCGGCCATGGGCCGTTATTCGACCCACCAGCGAAGCTCCACGCCGATCCTGAAAAGGCAAGAGAGGAATGGCGCGAGTTGCGCCAGGCGTACAGCCAAAGGCAAGGGATTGCCACCGCGTTGTGGGAGAAGAATAGAGAGCTCGAGGCGCGGTTGAGGGCCGCCGAGTCAATGTGTATGGATATGGAGAACGAGCTTGCGTCGGCCTATAGGCAGCGAGACGATCGAACGAACGATAACATGATGCTCCGCGACAAGCCTGAACGCATGAAAGCAATGCTTTTGGGCCCCCGACATTATAAACAGAAGTGGCTGGAGGACTACGGTCTACAGGAGACGGAGAGACGAAAGAGGGCGCGAAACGATTGCATCCGCTATTGGTCTTTGACTCTCGCGCTAGGCTTGTTTCCACTGGTGCTCTGCCAGCTTATGTTTCCACTGAAATTTTTTTAGATTCTAGCTGTGTTGTCTCTAACTTTCTCTGAAGCCTAAATAGCGGTTTTTTTTTCACCGTCGACAGAGGAGGTTCGGCCTAATATCCTTCTACTCTACGGAACAAGTCTAGATTCATATCTCCGTGGCCTTGCAGCCGCGAACCTAGATAAGAGTAGCTTTTACAACACGATAAAAACTTACAGTAAAACAAGGGGTTCGATTAGAATCCTCGGTGCATATATAGTGGAAATTGAGTTGGTAATTACTGTCATACTGCAAAACGCGCAGGGATATGCTTTTCTTGATAAACAGGTACTTCGGTGATTTAGGTAGGCATCTAATCAGTCCTCTGAGCGAACTTCATCTGCATCTTCTCCGAGACGTCGAAGACGGTCACGATCTCCTGCATGAAGGTGTCGCCGAGGATAAACGAGCCGGGCTGGCCCGCGCCAATGCCAGAGAGGCAGCGGCCGGAGCCGTTGAGCTCCGTTTCGGGCAAGATCATCGAGGTGGGGTGTGTGCGGATGGGCTTGCCGCCGATGACGATATCGAGAGCCGGCGGCGTGGCGTTGCACGGAACACTCCAGACCATAGAGTCCTCCCGGTCACCGCTCGGTGTGTACGCAGCGTTGATAGCGGCCGCGATGTCGGCCGGGAACAAGTTGATCGTCGTCCCCGAGTCGACGAGCATGCTCGGCGGGTTCGAAACTGATTGGTTCTTAGTGGCGCTGGCCCAACGCACCGAGTCGATCTTGATGTTGTAATAGAAGTAATCCGTTCTTCCGCTGTTTGTGGTGAGCTAAGAGATTTCATGTCAGTCCTATAGATGAATTCCAAGGTGCTAACGAGGAGTTTAGTAGCTATTCGGGCGTTCTGTACCTTCTGAATAGGGACTGTGGTATACTCCCCCGTCGCGACTGGGGGCACGCCGCCAAACGCAATATAGGACCGGTTCTCCTCACGGGACATGGCAAAACTGAGGATCGGGCTCGCGGCCTTACTGGCGCCAATGGTCTCCATCAGAGGCGCGTAATTCACAAGATTGTCTATGCCGTCCTCGGCGGGATTGTTGCCGGTAAACGCCGCCGTCAGTCCCCGAAGGCCCAAGCCTAGGATGCCGCTCGAAATCCCATCGCCGCCGAAAGAGGCCACGTTCACAAGAGCAAACTGCTGCTTGGGCACGGTGATGTTGGCTACGGTTATGCTGTAGTTAAATCGCAATTAGCGTGTGCCTTTAAAATACGTAGGTAGCGTAGTGCTTGCTCTGCATATCCCATGTTTCCATTGAGATAGTCGCCGCTCAGATACGAGATGTTCAGATTCTGGTTCTCGATCTTCCCGCCGGGGAAGTCTCCCTTGAACAGAGGGCCGAACTGGCAATATTCCTGCGGAACCTCGTCGCCAAAGTAAGGATCTAGGCACTTGAACCCGTCTTGGATGATCCAAGTATCACTGCTTCCAGTGTCGGGGATCATGTAGTATGGTTCAGGGCCGATGCCAACTTTCATGATGTACTCGATCTGATTCAGCTCGGCCCTGATGTGGTCGATTCCCAGGGGATCATCGCTAGGGGAGAGGCCGTGAACATCTTTAAAAGTTCTGTTTCGGCGAATTTTCCGTAGTACATCTAGCGTTCGTGATACACCGGGTTGTCGTCGGATTCTCGAGAGGGTGTGGTAGTTGTCCGTGAGGACTAACCCGGCATTGGCAGCGTGGATAGCGGCCGAAGAGAGCTGGTTCTGTTCAACAGGAACAGCGCGAGCTGTACCAGCAAGTACTGAAAAGCCCAACTGGGCCGCAACACCTAGACGAGTCATCACGAAAAGCTAAGACTGCTAGATTTAGGGGAAACTAGGTATCACGAAGCCCCTACTATCCTCTTAGATCCGCACAACTAATCTAGTCCGGCATTCAAACGGGCGGCATCCTCGTGGGCTTTATACATTTCACGATACCCGCCCCTGGGTTCCCTATAAACACTAGAATTACTCCCATATTGGGCCAAGCCCTGATAGGTTGGTAGGAGAGCAGCCTGTATATCCAGGATAAACAAGAGGAAACACCTTGGTCCGCCTATATGTGAAAGGTAAATAGAGCATGATCGTCATAAATAAGCAGGGTGGCCTCATAAGATGTCACACGGCAGCGGTAGCGATAACACGTCGGTGTTATATGTCGAGCCCATTACGAGCAAAGTGTAGCGAACATCCATTGGGGCGAGTCGTCCTCCTACGATGAATCCCTACAATATATAAAATGTGTAGTATATCAAATTGACACACGGTGTCATATATATTAGGCAATGTATGATTAGGCCAAGTGAGAACTCACGAATTAGACACCCACGGTAAATATGAAATACCTGTGAGGAGCGAGAGTTCCATGGCAGTGTGCTGCACTGTAGATCAGCCGGCGAGGTGGTGAGTTTTAGTGGGGCACCCTTATAAGCTCCCGCCTATGAGCGGCCCAACCTGTCCACTAAAAAGCCCGATTGGGGCTGCGGGGAACAGCCGCCAGATCTTGCATGACAGTCCAACTAACACGGCAGTCGACAAGCTTCATTGCTTACAATATTATCCTAAGATCTCATTTTTCTCACATGACCAGCTGAAAAACTGGTAAGGGATTTCTAGTTATACATTAATATCAATATCTTTGGGCTTAGATTACCGCACAAGGCCAGATCGAGAAAGAGATCTTACCGTACCTACTTATCCCAGATTCTAGGCCAAAAAAATACTACGATGCCGTCCTCAGCGACGCAGTCGCATGCTCGCTCACATGCGCTGCTATTACTTCAGAAACTCCTGAATTTGCGCGACAGTGCCAGTCCATTGACTCTGGTACTCGACACTCTCGAGCAGAGTGGGAAGCCTATCTTACGTGAATTCATGAGCAGAGCTCAGGTCAGAGATGCCCCGGTCTCATATACTTAATCCATATAACAGAGCGACTTCAAAATCATATTAACACAAAACCCAGATATCAAAAGCCAAGATCATATACATCTCATTCGCCACTCCCCGGAAGCCAGTCGGCGTGGACGTCTTCGTGCGAGCACGAGGCAAAACAGCAGAATCTCTACGTTCAGAAATCGTCTCACACTACCCATCAGGGCACACTCACAGTGAGCAACAGCCACACTCCAACACATTTATTTCAGTCTCGAGAATACTAACAACCCTCTCAGAAGCCCTCATAATAATCGACGAGCTAAACCCGCTCGCAGGCTCCATCCCGGCAGACCTAGCCCTCTTCCTCTCCAGTCTGATCACGAGCCCCTTGCTCTCACTCGTCGGGCTCTACCACACAGACGTGCCCCTCTCCCTCCCCTCCTCCTTCAGCACCTCCTACGCGCCCCATCCCCTCACAATCCTCACGCACCTCGCAACCGCCGTGCTGCGGGTCTCGAACCTGCACCACGCCGTCGAGCGGCAGCGGGCGCGGAACCGCAGCCAGCAGGAGCCCGAGTTCGGGCTCGGCGAGGGGCGGGAAGGGATTCTCGTCGGGCTGGGGCTGCGGGGCGGGAAAGTCGCAGCCATGCACTCCGTCAGCGCCGGCACGGGCGCGAACGCAGGCCTGGTGCTCGAGATGGAGCTTCGGCGGCGGAGCGGACGGGCCGCGGCCGAGACGTTCATGCTCGTGCCCAGCAGCCCCCCCGGTGTAAAATCTACCACCACCACCACCACTACTACTACCACTACCGCCACCACAAAATCATCGCCTGGCTTGCTTCTAGACATGGCGAAAGTGCAGGCGCATATGGCGAGGCTAGAAATAGCCTCGTCGAAGCTCTACCTCCTCTCCGACCACCCGGCTTTCCTGGATCCAGAGGCGGCATCTGCGACAGGCGGGGGCGGAGAAGACGAGCCGGAATCTACTTTTAATCTAGGTCTGACGGAGAAGCAAAGGCGCGACAGAGAGGGCATCGTGTTGCCGTACTTTGACGCGCAGACGGATATTGGCGCCGGTGAGGGTGGGCGGATCTTGTACGAGATGGGGCGGGAGGATGACTTTGACGAGGAAGAAGACGAGATATAGACATAGAGTCGCCAAATGTACAATTGAAAAAAAGAAAAAGTTCCAGAATGCAATAGGCTCCCACCGAATGTTGATTCTCGTGATCTCAAAGTAGGTAGGTAGTATCTATTATACAGCCAGTGACGTCTGTCTAGTCGGGTGTAATCTCTACATTTGGGCTTGGCACCATGGCTGTATATGAAATGCCAGGCTTTTTCTTTTCATTTAACAGAGCCAGTTGCTCCCGATCGCGTCTATTGATGCCCATAACCCCATCCGATGCAGAGGCCGAGTTGTGTTTGTGTTGGCTTTCTGGGTTGTTGTTTTCTGGATTGCTACGCCACCTATCATTACTCGTCAACCTGCATGCCTTCGGCGGCCGCCTCAGCGTCATCCGCTATACTATTGATCCAATCCTTGACTTCAGCACCATCATGGACCTTGAAAGCTTCTAGAGCGCGCGAACCAGGCTCCTTGGGTCCGACAACACCCACACTTGTATTCTCCAGCGTAAGCTCCCGGTCCTGAACCAGCGTCTCCTTCAGGGCTCTCAGACCATGGCGGATGAGCTCGTCTCGGCCGCAGTCGGGAAACTTGTCGAGGTTCTTCTCGAGGTATGTCCGTGCCATCTGTGAACGGGCGCCGATGGCACACGCCAGCATCTCCTGTGTCAAGCCAGAGGGCTGGAACTCGAAGAGGTGCGGTCCACTATCGTCTACACCGGCCACTAGCAATCCAACACCGTACGGCCGCTTGCCGTAATGCTGTGTGTTCAACTGGGCCTTGTCACTGATAAGTGATACAAGTGTGTCGAGGGGCATCGCACGGTCGTACGTCAGCCGTTGGGAGAGACATTGCTGTTTCATGAAGTTGGAAAGGACGCGGGCATCGGACGTCAGACCCGCGATTGCGAGGCCTACATGCTCGTCCACCGCAAATAGCTTCTTCTGGTAGGAGGATAGTTCTTCGGCGTTTCTCTGAAGGCAGGGGAAGCATAGGTTAGCTGAGAAGCCGGGGCTTATGACGTTGTGGCTTTGAAATATGACCGTTAATGGTCTGAAGCGGTGGGTTCCGTACCTTGATGGCGACCAGTACGGCATGTGTTTTGCTCACTATACCAACTACTACTGAACCCTGCTTTACTGCCTCGGCGGCATATTCGACCTGGAATATTCTTCCTTGCGGAGAGCTAGAAGCTATTAGTTGCTAATGCGTGGCAGCGTTGTAGCTGGGCTAGAAGCTTACAATGTGACGGAGTCGTTATCGTAATTGTTTCTGAACATGGTGCCAGACGCTTTGTATCAAGAAGATGGTTTCAGCAGTACGGGTATATGTGAGGTTTCTTGCAAGTAGAAGAGACAGAAGTGTAGAAGTAAGTAGTGGCTCGTTTGAATGAGGTCGATGGGATATGCAAGGCTGGAGCTGGCGGAGGGCAATCGCAAGGCAGCTCCAGCTTCGTTGCTCTTACCCAACGGGTTTAGCGTCGTGGGGAGCCATCCCACCAGCTAGGTACGTACTCTCAAGACTAACTAGCCCCACTCTATCTAACTACAGTATGTGGCTTCATCCCCTAAGCAGGCCCCTAAGTCCACCAGCCACAGTTCAGAAACAGGCGGTCTTGATTAAGCACCTAACCCAGGCAGATTACCTAGTAGACTAGATTATGGCGCAAGCTCTCGCTCCATCTAAAGCGCATCACCTGAGTCTAAGCCTTATCGGTTCTATTGCATCACAGCAGGCTGACGACAACACCATCCAACACCGGGCGACGAACTCACCACACCGTACATACAAGTAGTCCCCGTTGCAACGCCCTTTCTGCTATTGCACCTCCGTCGGTCCTCACTAGCCAGACCTCCGACAACACTCCGTGCCCGAGCCCCAGCCGATCCCATCAACCCGGTCGGTCCACCCTGCGACAGCCAAACAGGCAGATAACTTATACTTTCGCGCCGCCGGACCGCCGACTGTCTTCGTGTATACCCCATATCCGCTCCCTCGTCCGATCCCCGGTATCCCTACATAAGTCCTAGATCTCAACGTTCCCACGCCCACCATGCCGCCCGCGGGGCTCAAGACGATCATCGCGCTGTCCTTCGTGCTCGCCGTCGGCTTCCTGCTCGTCATCCTATCGTGCGCGCTCTTCAAGGAGTATTACCCGCTGCTCGTCGTCGGCACGTATGTGCTCGCGCCCCTACCCAACTGGATCTGCGGCCGCTGGGCGAACCCCGACGACTTCGTCGAGAGCTCCGGAAATGCGGTGCTCGACCTCGGCCGCTTCTGCACGGGCTTCTTGGTTGTCATGGGAATTGGTACGTGTTATCCCTGACTTTTCTTCTGTGTTATTCTTTGACCAGATGAACTTTAATTGTATTCCGACTTCCCCCCGGGAGCCCGAAGGAAAGGAGGTGGATCGACGGCTCGTGGTGTTGGGGGGAAAGAGATCGGGGCTGGCAAAGCCCTTGCTCCCAATCGGGCTTAGATAAATATTTGCTAACACTTGCATTGCCGCAGCTCTACCCGTTGTCCTCGCACACTCAAATCTCATCGAAGTGCCAGCAATGATTATGTGCGTCGTTGGTGGTCTACTCATCTACGGGACCATCATCAGCTTCGGAATGTCTTTCCAGGACGAGCAAGAATTTTAATAACATGGACATACAAACCCCTTCCTCAAAGGAAGGTAAAATTGCTTCAGAGTTACATTTCATTTGAAAGAAGGTCGAGCTTGAGAGAAATCGGTTCAGGGTTTTATGGAGTCGTGGCCGGCAGTCTGTCACTATGTACTATATCTTGCATGCACGACGGGAATTCAGCTAAGCGAACATCATTTCGAATTGAATACGCTTAATTTTCCTTCTTTGCGTCAGAATTCGGTCTCCCGTGCAACCGCGACTCCTCGCCGTAGGTCTATGTCTTAAGGATAATCACCGGATAGCAATGAGGCAGGAATTCAAGAAAATAGCAAAATACAATGATGTTGAAATAGCACCATTGTAATTCAAGTCTAATTCAGGCCATCGTGTTGACCGTACAATACCAAGCACCATATCGTCATCATAAATCACTCCTCTTAATGTGTACCGTTTTCCCTAACGGTAATTCCTCTGCCTTGTAAACTAGCCCGGGTAAGAATATATATATCGTTTTCAGCTCATAGCATGCAAATAAACTATGATCATGGCTTCGACTGAGCAGCAGGCCCATCACCGTGTTTATGTACCACTTTTCTAGGGATGGTTTCAACATTCCTACTCAAAAGTTTTCTAAGCTCGGGACTAATAGTCTTAGTCGCTTGCGCTGGAGCTTTTCCGTTGGCCTGTTGGGATGGAGAGGCGGGTCCGGATTCTGTGGATGTTTGACTTGGCCTTGGGCGCATTCGTGGTGCTGGGAAGTTTTGCTTCTTGTCGATAGCTTCGATTAGGCGCTGGAACCGACGGAATAAATACTCGGCGCGGATCAAGGTGGATTCAAGATCAATGGTTTCGGAGAGTTCGTTCACTGGTAACTCATTAGTAATGTATGCTTTGCTATAGCGATGAAATAATGAGCTTCGGAACATACTATACTTCAGCACCTCATCAAAATGCTGGAGATGGGCCATGATTACATCCCGGTGTTTATCTAAAATCGCCAAGGCAAAAAAAAGATGAAAGCTACTACTCAGATAATCGGTCCAGAGAACCTCCCAGAGGTGTAGAGTATCCATCCATTTAAACTCTCGCTTGTACCATACTAGAAGCATGCGGAAGAAAAAGAAGAAATTGGTGCTATCGGCCTTTTCAAGATGAGCATACAGCTTCGGGTCCATAAACTGCACCAGATGGTCGAGGGTGAGGAGTTGATTTCGCATGCCGGATTGATCCCGGAGAAAATTCCTTTCCATGCGATCCATAAAATGCTGAAACCCCCAGAAAGCAATGGCGTCGTCCTGCATAACAGCGTATATAGGTGCAAGCAGGTCTGACATACCCTGGACGTAACCTAGATCCTTATTATACTCGTTGTATGTCAGGAGCATATCTTTTAATTGTTCCATGTGGACATTGGTCCCCACGGAAGCAAAGGGAGAGTTCGGGTCTGGGTGTGGGATGTCCTCGCCGGCAAAGATAGGCACCATGCGGTCAGTTCGATGCACGTCCTTCTCTAAAAAGGCAGTAGTAGTAAGTATATGAGCGTATTATAGCATTCGAGAGGCAGTGATTCAAACTTACCGATTCTTCCCCGCTGCTCCCTCCACCATTCCCCTTCCTCACCTTCACCACCAAGGTCGACAAGTCTCTCCCACCACGACGCCTTAAGTTTCACGTATTCGTCTCTCAATGATGCTGCCTGAGCCCTCCGTTCTTCTGACGTGCTATACCAGTCGTATACTCCAAGTAGGAACAACCAAGCTTCTTTTCGGACGCCGTCCTCCGGATCTAAACCGCCATGGAATATGCGCTCTTTGACCTCATCGGTTGTCATCGAAAGCCTGCCTGTACGACGGTCGAAAAACCCGTTCCATTCTTTAAGAGTTACAGGATTTCTCCTATCTTCAAGAGACATAGAGCTCGTTTCCAATAACTCAAACTCTCCCACGTCTGTATCCTCCATTTCTAGGACATCCTTCGCAGTCCATATTCGCCGAGTTCGGTCTCTCTCACTCTGTTCTGCGATACCCATTGCCCATCGTGCTAAATATATCCTGGCACTGTCGAAATCGTTCTGAATGGTCTGTACCTCGGGATTTCCCATCAGTCTTCTAACCTGCGGTGGTATTTTTGGGTTATCCATTATCTCCTGTGCCGTCTTTCGAGTAAATGTCGTAACTTTACTAAACTTCTCCATGATGTTCCAGCCAGTCTCTTTGACGAACTTCATGACCGGGTCCATACCACCATCATGCGTCTGCCCGCTTGGCCCTGCGGGTGAGGCCCCTGCAGCACCCTTCATAGATATACCACGAGAACTGTCCTGCCTACCGATCTGGGTCGGGGTACTAGAATTTGCCTTTGCGCCAAACCCTTCACTATCTTCCTTACTAGGTTCGACTAGATAGATGTTCGGCTCTGCCCCACTCCTTTCGATTCGTGTATAACGTCTTAGCCAACGGAGTACCTCATCGCCTCCCCAAAATACTTGGCCATTTTCGCCAAAAGGATCGAAGTTCTCCCTTGCTAGCTTTTTCTTTTGCAATATAGTGGATTGGCATTCGCTGTCATGGAAGAAGAGTGCAGGAAAGCTATCTCCCGCTCTCGTATTAATCACCACAGAGCCAAACCACCATCCAAGGCTCGGGGGCCGCACAAGGAGAGAGTATATGGCGCTCACAGGTATCGCAAATGCATAGTGACCGATCGAACCCTGGTGGGTCGTAACGGTTGGAGGCGAGGGAACTAGATAGCTTTGTTTGGGAGGGGAGTCGCCATCTGTCAAGTCCACTTTGACATAAATGCTAGCGGCGTCGCCTAGAGAGGACTCAGGTAACCAGGCTAGAAGGAGATCCGACGATGCCGGCGAGTTGGAGAGCTGGGACGAAGAAGAAGTCGGGCGTTCGCCGGGGGCACCTTTCTGCTGCAACAGCGCAACGTACCCGCAAATGTTGTCTTTGGCTGACGGCGTCGGGTGGATATACACCTTGCTCTTGGAGTACAACAACTTGACCCCACGGCCCGTCTCCGTGTGAGTAATGGTGTTGTACTCGCCCTCTTCGTCGTCGCTCATGGCGTAAAAGCTGCCTGTTGGAGAGCCGGCTCGCCCTCGCCGGGGGTCTGATGTCATCACGGAGTGGAGTTGTTTGTGTCCGGCTTTCCGAGCTGAGCACTTGGGACAATGCTCTCTCTCTCGCTCTCTATCAAGATGCGTCTATTTGGGGGATATAACTCCCGTGGGATCTTGTTGTATTAAGTGCTTAGGAGGTCAGCTGAAGCTGATGGAAGCATGTGAACAGCAGGCAATCGTGTGTCGGGTGAGCACGACTCTTTCTATCAGATATCAGAGCAATGCTCAATGCCCCGCAGCAGCTACCCGTAGGTACTAGGTTGGTAAGTATATGTAGCTGTGGTGGGCTGTCCGGAGGCGGTCACTAGGCTAGTAGGTAGTGCTGTGTAGTGCACTAAGTCTACAGGTAGGCTTATGTATCCGGAAAGGATTTAGGTACCAGTAATACCCACCCTCGAGGTACACTGTACACGCAATTGTCATGTGGCGAGCCATTAGATACAATGACTTGCGCGTCTGGCACTGACACATACGGCTATGTACTATCTAGTAAACCACAATCCTAACACAAGACGCGCAATCTAGACTAGGCAACAATGAAAACCAATAGCCGCTATTGTGATTTCGGAACACCAAAGATTCCATGCTATTATTAGGCGTCTAGGCGATGACTGTGAATAGCTACAGAACGTTTCCTACAGAGAGAATAAGCATCCTAAAAACCAGTGAGCCAACTTCTAAGACGCATGTGGCGACTGGGCAGCAGAGCGAACTTGAATTTACTCCTATCGAGGAGTGAATGGGGCAATTTCTGGCTCGTCCGAGTCTTATCCAGAAGACTCCAGCTATATTAACCATCGCTGGTGCATTGTTGACCGATCCCAGTTGCCTCAGCCAGATTACTCATATATTCGATGTATACCTGGCAGCCTCCAGCCTTTCAGGGTTATTGAGTAGATTCCCAAATTATCACCTCATCTTGGGACCGCTAGGAAGACCTGGCCGTCTGCCTCCCGGCCGTCCTCCACCTCCGGAATTTGAATAGTCGGGCTCGTTATTCGACCAAGGCGAGTTGGCACCCATATAAGGCCTATCGCTTCCACCACCACCTCGGCTGGACCCAGAATCATACATGCCTCCGGGTGCAAACCTATCTTCGTAGTCTCCTGAGCTACCCCCTCCACCCCTCTGTGGCGGTGGGTTAAAGGGGCCACCAGCCGCCGGGCTTGCTGTCCTTGAGCCTCCAAACAATCTTTGCTTTAGTCGATCCTGCGCTGAGCCTCCGCCTGAGGCCACAGGTGGTGCTGAAGCAGTGCCGAAGCCCCCTTGGGTTTGATAGCTCCCAGCCCTCTGCGACGGTAATGGTCGTGCCTGTGCATCATCTCGTCCATTGCCCGACATGGGATCCGAGTTGCGAAACGGACTGACCCTTCCGCCACTATTTCGCATGGGGGGAGGCACTCCTCTACCCCTCCGTAGACTCTGCGTTTCTTGGGGTTGCGGAGCTGCATTATTATCCCATAGTGAACTTAAGCTGCCTCCTTGTTGTTGTTGACCGAGCCCTCCGTAACGTGATCCTATTTGCGATGGTTGCGAGTAAACGGCGGTGGCTGGTGGCGGGGCCTTGGGATCTGGCGGTAGCCACCCCGGGAACGGCCTTCCCTTCTCGGTGTAATATGAACGGAGCACTCTGCAAACGTGGGTGTCGTCTTCGGTGTCGCCATCAGCCTCGCCGCTAAAATATGATCGTTGGAGATTGGATATCTTTGACGTGGTAGCGCCGACGATGTTGCTGTACCAGCCAGACATCGCGTCGTCTCAATCGCCGGACACGAAACCGGCCGGCCGCAGGAACCTTTTTTGAAGGTGGCGATTTATGGTTGGGCGCGTGAGGATTAAAGTTAAGTCTGGCGGATAGTGTTGTTGGCGGGCAGGACTTCGGACGATTTGAGAACTGTATGACAGGTAGGGAGCTCGATGTCCGGAATGTGGGCGTTTGGTGTTTGTCTCAGGTTAAGAAAGCTGCAATGTGACCTGGGCACTTACCTAATTAACTTGTCGGCGGTAGTTCCAGTCCGGCTAGAGGTGGGGTGAATTCCTCCCCCACCTGCCAATTTGGGTTGATTATTTAACTTACTACCTAGTACATATCCCGGTAATTACTTGGTGCAACCATCTGATTACCACCTACGATGCAGAGGTCGCTAGATACATTGGGCTTCACGCATAGGTAATAGGAATAGAGGCGCGTATAACTGTATCTATTTGTAGTTTCCCATTCACATAAACTCAAAACTCGATGGGAAAAAAATATGCATTCAACTTGGATGCAAAGTCTATGCTTCCTAGTACTAAGCTGCCCAAGTATCTGTTCAAGGGGTATCAAGAATCTAGCCATTCCAGCCATGGGGCCTTGGGAAGCAATATTAGAAGGCAAGCTCAGGCCTTTGGTGCTCGAGCTCATGTTCATGCTCCATCTCCCGTCCACGCCGAAGGACCTTCTTCGGCTTGCCCCGAATAGTCTGCGCCCTCTTCCTCTTGTCGCCTGTCGTAGGTGTTTTCTTCTTCTTCGCCGATTGATCGTCACTCTCATCCTCGCTCTCATCTGTCTCAGACTCTTCCTCTCCAGACACATCGCTTCCCAGCCAGTCTTCCAGATCATCTAGGTCGTCTTCACTCTCTTCGAAATCGGAAACGTACTCCACGGCACCGTCTTCCTCTTCCTCTTCCATCTCAAATTCCTCCTCTCTTTCATCTTCTTCCTCATCCTCGTCTTCGATTCCAGTGTCCATATCTTTGTCTCTGGTCGCTTCTCCTTCGCGTTCCATAGCATTTAGCACCTTCTTCCAGATCTGCTCGCTCACATTCAAGGGTTGATCTCCGTAGGCGCCCTCGCGTAGTCGTCCAAGAAGTTCCCTCTCAATGGCACGCTCTAGCTTAGCCGCAGCCTCCGCTTTCCTCTCTCTAGTCTCCTCACGTCTCCGGACCTTAGGAGCTAGTTTAGGAACTAGCTTCTCGCCGAGCCTAGCCTCTTCTTTAGCTAACCGTCTCATGCGAATGCTAACTTGTTGTAGTCGAGTGAGACGTTGTTTAGCTCTATCGAACCGTTAGCGACCGTATCCATGAAATAACAAAGGCAAGTCGACCATGGCTTGACGAGCCATCACGTTCCAACTCATAAATGGCGGACAACTTGAAAACCTCGACTTCCCGAGCACCATCATGCTTGGCCTCGCACAACGAATAAACCAATTCTGCCGCCGAGGCATTGCCCGAGGCTCCCAAGAATGGATCTGATATCTGCCGGGACGTAATACATGACAGTAGAGAATAGAGTGCATACCTATGGATCATATACTGTGGCCAGTATTTCAGTTGTTCCTCAATTTGGGATAAAGCTTCTTGGTAGTTCTGAGAAAGCTTGATCTTTTGCCATAGTTTCGAGGGCAAGTGTCTATAATGTTCGAAATCAGCTTCTGAGACGAAATAGCTACACTGATAATGGAATTCGTAGAACTCCAGAAGACAGGGAGAACTTTGAGAAGGCACTTGTCTCATGGCAAGGAGAAAAGAGCAGAGAAGGCTTCAGGGGTGGTACTCACGCTCGTTCTGGTGTCTTAATGTACAGATAGTTGATCGCTTTGACGGGATCTGGATGTGGGCGTATAGTAGCATAACGACTGTTCAAAACTTAGCAGCTATTCTCAAATCATATAACGTAAATAGAAAGAGGCTACATGTCCCGGAGGGAGGATAGAGGAGGGTGTACCTATTGGCGAGGGGGCAGCTAGTTCTGCTACATAGTCCGGATATATTCATTCTACTACGATTAGAGGGCGCGTCTTCATGACGATTAGATCAAATGTAGCTCACTCATTTCGGCAGAATGTTCTCTCTCTCGTGGCTTTGACTTTGTAAGAGCAGAACTGCTTATCACTACGTGATTCGGAGTTAGCAGTTGCTCAATGGCAAGTTTTTCGACATGGCTCGTGGTCGTAAATAACAGTCCAATTATGTAAATTTTATATACCCGTAAGAACATTAGGGGAACGAGATGAAAAAATCTTAACTTACATAACTTGCCAAATGATTTCGTCGCTCATTGTGACGATAGGACCGGTGAGACGGGAAAGGCTGAGTGCTCGGTTGAAGGATAATGAGTCGTGCGACCGATGCTCAACGAGCTAAATAAAGAGTTCGGATCTTTTGCAGGTGGCCCACCAAGTTATCAGGTTGCTTATTGACGTTCAATTCAATCAGGCGCGTTTCATTGAAAAGAGCAGTAGGGGAAATGCCGATTATTGCCACAAGATATGGGAGGTTTGGACCAAGATCTTGAGCTCTGCAAAAAAAATTAGACTGGATACGCCAAAGGGTCATTGCCCCACAACCTCGACTTACCTAGCTTATCATTGGAGGGCGACTGAGATGGCTAGGTTCGGTCCACTCTGCAGCATTGCCGCCCAGCCAATCAGAGGTCACTTTTTTACGTGCTGCTTCAATCGTTCGTACCTCTTGCCTTCCCAGCCTTATGCGTATGTATGTCTCTACAGGTGATCTTCATTTTTTTACCAGCTCTGAGGACTGACCACCTTGTCGACGGCGGCATCTCCAATCTATGCATCGCATTGTCACAAGACTTGCGCTCGCCCACACACCGTGCTTAGGCTGCCGGAAGGTCGTCGCGGGGAAAGCAGTGGGCTTAATTATAGCCCCATTACACAGACCCCGTAAAGCGCCATTCCCATATCTAAAGGGAAGGCGTGCATATCACGTGCCATCTCGAGCTTTATCAACGCCGGGATCCCATCATGACACAATCTATGCTCTATCATCAGCCAACGGGAAGGCCGGCATAGCCGTCATTCGTATTTCCGGCCCGGCCTGTACACAAGTAAGCATAGTTGGCCCTGTCCAGCAACTATCCAGCTAAATCCGTTCCTGAGATCTATCATAAGCTGTGCCCTCACAAGAAGGCGCCAAAACCCCGATATGCCACCGTAAGGACCCTATTTCTTCCGGGCACACAAGGAACCGAGATTCTCGATTCCGCCGCTCTGGTCCTGTATTTCCCTAGACCACAAACCGTCACGGGTGAAGATGTATTAGAGTTACACGTACATGGAGGCAACGCCACCGTGAAGGCTATTTTATCCGCGATATCTAAGTGCGGCGAAGACGGGAATATTCGCTATGCGGAACCCGGCGAATTTACGAAGCGGGCGTTCATGAATGACAGGCTCGACCTGGCTCAAGTTGAAGCGCTAAGCGAAATGCTTGCGGCTGAAACGGAGCAACAGCGACGAGCTGCTGTTCGCGGAAGTTCGGGCTTTTTGGGTCGCACATACGAAGTCTGGCGCCGCAGATTACTGGAAGCGCGAGCCGAGATGGAAGCACTCATAGATTTTCAAGAGGACCAACACTTCGATGAATCCCCTGCCTCACTTGTCGGCAGTGTTAGCCAACAGATCAGAGACATACTTAGGAGCATCAGGGTCCATGAAATGGCCAGTCAGCGAAGTGAACTGCTCCGCAACGGTATTCAAGTAGCCCTCTTGGGCCCACCAAACGCAGGGAAAAGTTCATTTATGAACCAAGTTGTTGGCCGTGAAGCCTCAATTGTGTCAGGGGAATCCGGCACCACGCGAGATATCGTCGAGGCTAATCTTGACATTCGGGGTTATCTGTGCACCTTCGCTGACACGGCTGGATTTAGAACCGCCACCTCGAGTGGCGCCATCAACGCTACTAATTCTGAAACGTTAATTGGGGCTGTCGAAGAGGAAGGGATTCGTCGCGCTAGGGCCAAGGCCACGCAATCTGATGTAATCATCGTTCTCGCCTCTGTGGAGGAACACACGGCTGGGGGCCACGAGATCCGATATGACATCGAGACCCTGAAACTTGCAGCCGCATGTCAACAACGACTAGTGTTGATCAATAAGATCGACGCGGTGCCCGAAGCGGATCTTCGTCCTCTCGTCCGTATGTTCCGGGAGGATGTCCTAAAGAGGATACCCGGCCTAGAGGACACTATCCCTACGCTCATATCTTGTAAAGAGGCTCGAAATCAAGGTTCTGACAAGCAAGATCCCGGCGGAGTACGCCTTGTGGCGGATCAGTTGGTCTTGGCGTTCCAAAATATGACCTCGCTGCCTACCAGCTTACAGGACCTCCACGGTGTCACAGAACGCCAGAGACAACTTCTTGTGCAATGTCGAAACAGCCTAGAGGAATACGTCGAGGTTACAGAGAGCCCCGAAGGCGGAATTTCGGAAGCCGCCGGCGATATCGATCTTAGCATGGCAGCGGAACATCTCCGCTACGCAGCTAGCTGTCTCGGGCGGATTACAGGTCGTGGCGAGGCTGGTGATGTTGAGGAGATCCTCGGTGTTATCTTTGAGAAGTAAGCTAGCTGCCCTTCCTATTCACGTCTGCGTGTCTAACAAGTGTTCAGGTTCTGTGTTGGAAAATAAGTGGATTTAAATCAAAACCATAATTAACTGTACAATGGATACTGTATGCTCCAGTACCATGATAACCAACTCCCTGGATTTCTATAACCAATCCAATGCAATGCTAATGATACAAGTTTCCCATTGCCCATTGTCGACGCGAGTCTTATTCTAAAGTTCCCTGATACTCGTACAATCATATTCGTCTAACCCGGTGTGTAAATGCTCGAATGTTGTTCTGGCGCCGCGGCGATGCAGAGACAAAGGAAATCAAAAGTGACGATGTCGTGTTGATACAACATAAGGAAATCGAGAATCGAGTGACGAGAGGCGGTTCCTCCTCGGGAGGAGCCGGATTCGACCCAGTCATTGCGGGATGTTTAGTTGTATCCGCTGCGGCCCTTATCGCCTTCCTCGTCACCGTCCTTGTTGTAGCCCGAGCGGCCGAAGCATCGCCGCTCGTCGTCGTTGTCGCCATCCTTGTTGTAGCCGCTGCGTCCAAAGCAGCGCTTGTCATCCTCGTTGTCACCGTCCTTGTTGTAACCACTTCGGCCGAAGTTCATGGCCTCAGGGCGAGATGAGAGAGCGAAGGCAGCCATTGCAATTGTTGGAGATGTGGAGGATGAAGTTGATAGAGAGATGGTTGGATGATAGAGGGGTCAGCAAGAAGTAGCTTGTTCTTGATTATAGCAAAATGAGATATTGATGATGAGAGAGGATGAACCGGTTTATATAGCTATTGGTGATATTGTTGTGTTATTCTTGGTGTTGTTAGGATGGTAGTGTTGGTGTGTTTATATGTTGATGTATTGATGTGTTGGTGTGTGTTGGTGATGATGATGGTTCTCAAGACCGGATGCCTCCCGGGACTTATATATCTTCGCGAGCTATATCAAGATCCATGTCTACCGTCCAGACAGATGGGCCCGGCAGCGGTAGCCTTGATCCCCTGAGCGCTAGATAGCGATGACATGCTGCATTGCTGCGGATGCCAAGTTGGGTGGATACGGCCATCAGCCTCAAGGACATCAAGCCAACCATCATAGAAGAGGTATGTAGGATTGGAACAGAGAGACCTAGGCGCCCCGGGCAACGTTCTGGAGGTCCTGGGGGTGTGTCTGCAGATAGGCTAGTAGGCACGACATGAGGCAAGGCAACAAGGCCGTCAGCAAGATAATTACCAAACTAAGCATACGTCGAGCCTATCACGGGTTTTCTCCCCCGTTTCAATCCAAATTTGGTAACAAGCAAACAGCAGACTGGCGTACGAGTACGGCGGTGGTGCCGCAGAAAAAAGAAGACTCTTCCTAGATTAGACGACAGAATAAGAGGTAGGTGTGGCAGGGGGAAATCTAAATGTCGAGAGGGTGTGCAGATAGGTACATCACATTTAGCTGTGTTTCGATACTTGGTACCTACTTACTTAAGCTTGCTGCATGGAATGACTAGAGAAGGCGTACCGAACATTTAGGTACATCCCGGTGAGCTAAATTGTGCCACTTGACAACAGTGTGAGACCCCTGTACTGTCAGTACTATTTTGGGTTGGGGGCCAAGGCCCATAACGGTGCGCACTGCAGGCGGTTGGGACGAGAACTGGAGCTCGTAGGGCTTAGCGAAAGACATTCAGTGCTGAAAACCACTTGTACCTTACGCTACTTTACTTAGTTGCTTCAACTACTGCGCACCTACTAGACCATTACTGGACTACTCGGGTACCCTACATACCTAAGGCAGGTACACTTCCTAACCTGTATACAGACAGACTTCCTATATTTACCTAAGGCGGGCTAAGATTATCTTTGCTAAGAACTTTAGAAGCCACTACTGTATCCAAGGTGTCCACTTCAGTAAGTAAATGCAACTAGAGGACACTGCCTTCTGGGGACACATCACCGCCTAAGACAGATCTACCGCCTTCTCATGATGAGAGAGAATGATTCAGCGTGAGAAAAGTCGCCATCGGAGCTCGACGGTTGGTATAGCCTCAATTTCGTCTATAATTCATAGATTTGGAGGAGAGTACTACATGACTATGTAAATATCTCCTGTAGGTAATACCATGGATGTGCATGTGGCGCGCAAGGATATGAGTTAGGTACACTGTCGCTGGTACCGTAGCATCGAGAGAAACGACCGGGTACTTCTACGGTATTCGAAACAGCGGCCAAATAATAGATAATACCTTACATGTGTAGGTAGGTATGCCTTAGATACGGTGTATTACAAAGTAGGGACGCCAAGTATTCCAGCAGGTACTACGTAACATTAAGTAGACAGGCCCGCTTTTTGTGACTTCGCCGGTGACTCGCTCGCGCACTTCGCTCAATCAGAAATGCGGTTTGACAGCGATAACTAACTTGATCTCCGACTTTGTGATTCGCTAGTTTGCAAGCAAGCTGACACATTCTCCCCTTGCATCCTTGGCGCCAGCGATTTAAATACCTACCTTAGTACTTCTTTAGCTACCTTGTACTTGTATATGCGCTACGCTGACTACTATAGTTGACCAGTCGATCTACAGCATTTCGTTTTATGTAAGTATGTAGTTTTTGGGCCAACACGAGAGAGCATGTACAATACATAACTCACTCTATGGTGTCCTGTTTCGAGGCCGTCTCCTCGGGTATTGATCGTACCTACACCACTACTTTGGCGCACCGGCTACACTACGGTAGAGAGGCACGCTGCGCTATCTGGATACGTATAGGTAGTTAGTGCCCTGGATAAGTGTCCTATCCATCATAGCCCGCGTCATAGTTAGAATAGGTAAGTACAGTACTGTGCCGTACGGGAGCCCGTCCGACGCTCGAAATATCTCCCCTCTGACCCTGTACGAAGGCTCCGCAGCTTAACGGGCCGTTTACTTATTTTGTCTATGCGAATCGTAGCCGTCATAGCACTTTTCTGACCACAGTACGATTTGATTGACTTGTTTCAAGATGTATATCCAGCTCAATTCTGAGCCAGCCAGAGCCAGAGAGTGAGCCAGTGGCAGTGGCAGAGCTAGACCGAGCGGGAAACCCGGTGTCAAGGGCCGTAGTCATGCACGTGCGTGCGAGTGACTCCCTGGAGTTCTCGAGCAGCAAATCGGACCAAACTCAGTTTCCGCGGTTTTCAGTTCTTTTTTTTGTGTCGCCTATTCGCCTCAACGCCGCTGCTCCGAAACCCCCCTCCTCGTTTTCGTTAGGCGAGTGACTCACCAGCCTATAGGAGACGGATTAATCAACAACGTTTGGAGTCCATCACTCCGTCCCGCTAGATCCGACGCCGTGGGTATCCCTTTCCACGTTCCGATCTCGCGGTAGCCATGTGAAAGCCACATGGTCGACCCGGATAGCATCCGTCTGCACCATCACCACCGTCACTCATGCAGGTACACACGCTCTCAAGAAGAAAGGAAGAATAACAACATGAAGAGAGACCCCATATCCAGAGAAGGAAAGTATGATGCGGAATGACGGTCATAGGCTACTAAAGCCGTGTTACCGGCCAGCTGCGACCATGGTCCCTTCATGCAGTGCAGTCCCGGATAAGATCTTGCAGCCATCTTCAGCAACAGTCACACTGCAGGCGTTGAGGCGTGGCAGCTGTGCGCAGCCACGACCAAACCACCAATACCATTGAGATTCGAGCACCTCACACGCTCGTCATGACAGGGCTGCCACGAGTCTTGTCGATCAAACCACCCCACTCACCTAAGTTTTCCTCTCCTATTTGGGGAGCGTCAGCACTACTTGGCCGTCGAATGAGACCGTTGAACCGTCCAACGGCTAACAACTATTTTGGTGAATTTGTATTCCCCGGCTCTTGCCGTGTGAATTTACAGCCAATGGCTTGCCGGTCCACTACTGTGGTACCGGCACCGCCCACACACACGCGACGAGGCTCCTAGGTGTGCGATTGCGAGTGCACTTCTGGGTCTAACTACGACTAGCATGGCATTTTCCATCTGACATACTTACGGCCAGATATACGACCCACTAGCTCCTAGATCCAGATCAACTATGTAGGTACATAAGGTTAAATACACTAAAAACCTTATGTCCGTCATTTAACGTAATCAGCTAAAAACTGCCAACGTTTTCGCGCTGAGCGTTTTCGTCGTAGCGTCCCTCTATAACCCGCTTTGCCTATCCCTGCTCAGCGTGGGGGAGAGCATAAACTTAGAAAAACGACTACCACCTTGATTATTAACTCTTAGGTGAGAAACTTGACTGTGCAGCCGGCATGACGACAAAAGGCGGGTGTTCGTGACAGGAGCCTCCAAAGAATAGACTATATCTAGCTCGTGCGGACGTAAGCAGCCTCAGAGATGAAAGATTAGTATACATACTGGCCAGTTTTTTTTCGGCGTCTCCAATTCGTTACAAAGGTATAGATAGTTAGAGAGCATATCTCCGCATTTGCTACTGTTTCTCCGATTGAAGTCTTGAGAATCGGTCATTATCACGTTGATTGCTAAAGGTTTACTTCTACGAGATGATTAATGCATCGATTGACTCAACTCACTAGATTTGTAAGAAGAAAACTTTTCGGAAGCCTGAGAGTGGAATATATCAACTCAAGTTTTTATCTATGACTCTTCCTCGAGAAAAGCCCGACATCGTTCGTATTTTCTTTTTCCCTCCACTCAATACGCAATTCTTCTTATCACACGCTCACGCAGACAGTGTTTCGAACTACCCGTTTATTGAGCACCTGCTCCAATAGTCGCGACGGATATAACGTCGGGTGAGTGCACGATGTCTCACTCAGGAAGCTAGGGCTTGCGTGAATATTGTTTGGATCCCCTATTAATCGCCCTCGCTTCGCCATGTGGATGGAGGGGAGAGGGACCTCGCATAAAAATTCTTGGCTGGGATCTCGAAAAGAGCGCTGGAAATACAGGATACCTGTTGAACAACCCTGGTCAAATTTCGTTGAGTCGCATTCTCTGTGGAGTCACGACAGACAATTTCGACCCTTCTGATACCGCGGCCCCGTCCCCGACTCGACTGGATTCCCAGGCAACAGACCCGAACCGCCGGGGAGCTGTCGCATTGGGTAGAACATACCTGGATCTATCGACTCGACCTACTAAAAAGGGAGAAAGGATTCACAGGATGCGATGGTATGATATCCAACGGCTAATCTAGCCGGCGGATTATCCGGGGCCGAAATGGATGAGATTGTATAATGGTTGTGATTAATAACACTGCTTTGGTAAACATCGAAATGATAGTAATGTTACGTACGGCATATGATAGCGCAAATTCAAGAGTCTATCTCGAATCCGGGTTTACGGTGCTAGCAGATAATTTGTCTAAAAAGCTAGATCAAATGCACATTCTATCCTTGTGACCCATGCTTTACTTGTGCCTTGTTTGTGCCTTACTTTGTCCAAAAAAATAAATATAGTATCCGTATATCTACCATTTTAGGTATTTCCCCTCAAGTTACCTAACACAAGACCATTTTTATACGCGCACATCTGTTTCACCAATGCTCGTCTCGGCCCGGGGCAAGGGAGAAACAAAAAAAAACTAACAGCATTGATTTTGAGACCGGTCACCTTTTTTCCTTAGGAGTAGTAGGCATTGGTCTTTTTATTCCCCGCGGATGAATCACTCAAGCCGCCGGGGGGAATAGAAATGACATTTATTTTTTGTCCCTACCAGTAAAATGGCGACGATCCTCAAGAATTTTAGCAACTCTTGTTGGTTCCACGGTGCAGATGCAGATCAGGCAGCCGTTTATGCCCCTCGCATCATCCTGTCGTTCCCGGCAGTGTCGGCCGGATGGGAGACGCTCGAACCACGACGCTCCGTGTCTTGTGCCATCCATGCGCTCGGTGTCGATGGTTTAGGCATGTAGCTCCGAGACAGCGTCGTAATTCTTTTTTTCGATCTATGTATGCATGTGCTAAGTAGTCTTAGGTGCCATTTGTGATCTGTAATGTGCAATATCGAACCCGACAATACGATTTGAGGCTGAATCTAAGACTTTGCTGTGCATAGAGATAGCTTAGTGTATTTCGCTTGCCTAGGCTAGTTACCTATCTGTTTGGCCCCGGGCCGTCGGTGTGTTTTGTTTCACTGCAGTGTGCCGGAGCTGAGGGCCCAGCTGGGGCCGTCGTGTGTAACTTTGATATTTAGTCTTGGAAACCTAAGGCTCGAGGTTTTGTGCTGTCGTGACCTTTTACTTTATCCGCCTCTTTCTGTTTGCTGCGATATATCATGTTTTGCATAGCGTTTCATTGGTTTTAGGTATTTAGACTTATAACTAACCTTCTTTTTTATTTATCCCTAAACTTAGCTCTTAACGAATATCCCATTCCCGTCTGCACCATATGTCGTATGAATAAGTCCCTTGCTTCGACAACTTTAGTCGGTAACGTGAACGGGGCGCATGACGAAGTTACACCAGGCATCAATCCACGAATTGCATTTTGTCCTTGGCTGAGAATCCTATTGGTTTCCAAACTAGGCATTTAGGAGTCACTCGGTACCTACGCGCATCACAAGGAAAGGTGTGTATCTATCTATCTACTACTACTAGAGGTGAAGCTAATTGTACGCGTGCGACCTATCGTGAATTTCTCTCATCTCCTTAATTTCTACTCAGTAGCTTTAAACGTCGAGAACGTCCATGTCGGCCCCCACGCACGAAACCCCAAAACGCGCTGTTTGCCTTGTCCTATACATATCCTTGTACACATGGACGAGCGGGGAAGAGTGGGAGTTACTGGTAGGTAGTTATATTTATTATATATTAGCGGCGATATATTAGGGTAGGTAGGTATTTTAAAAACCTCCCCCTGGTTCTCTGCTCGGATGGGGGCCGGTTTCATTTTCAAGGTGGACCGTTGATCTCTGACAGGGGTTCGGGGGTTCAGCTCTCCAAAGATTGATTGATTGCTGGCCCAGATTGATTGACCTTAAATTACTTGCCGAGGCTTATTGCGATATATAGCTAATCTTGAAGAGGGGGTAACATGGTGAGTTCTAGGCCTGCGGAATAATCTATCTAGCAGCTAGTCTTATTTCCTAGGTTGGGAAATGCCTTACCGAAGGCCTGGTAAGGTCCTACATATGTACGCGACGTTGAGGTTGCAGTACTAATAATGTTTAGGTGTGCTGTGTGACACAAGGGGAAACCTAGCAAGCAGTGTGGGTGTGGACGGAGATGTGAATGGATATAAGGTAGCTAGCTAGTTACCCAAGTTTAGTATAAGGATGCAATGCTGCACGGTCCAAATCATTGTATGTAGGATTTTAGCACGTGCGGATGGGTTCTAACTAACGGCTCCAACTAATTCCCTCTTATTCGTGTTGCTGTACCTCTGCTTTTCCTTTCCTCTGCGGCCGCTGTAGACGAGACGACGCTACTAGGACGTTACGGGGAGAAAATGATGATACCTAGGTAGGTAATAATAAAAATATCAACAATAATAATAAAAGCCTGCCGCCATACGAACGGCGCACGCAGCAACTTGTCATTAAGCATGTCATGCTATTTCAACCCAGCTGTAGCGGCGCAAAACCCGTAATCGTATCGCTGCTATTCTTCCTCCCCCATTCCCTCCCTTCCTCTCTCTCTCTACCTCTCAGCCAGTACAGTAATTAATTACCTATCTACTGCTTAGCCACACAACAATCTCGAGATGTCGGTATGCAATAGACAGATCGTGTAGATGCCCGGGGTTGTCTCTTACATACACGGACACGCCTACACGCCCTATATTATCTTGCATGAGATACGAAGAGCGTTGTGTCTTGGCGCTGCACGCCTTTCGAGATTACTTAAGTCGTGTCATGTCTATACTCGCCGGCGGCAGCTATTCAGCGCAGCCAAAAACCAAAAACCACCGACAGACAGCTGTCGGCGATTCTAGACCCCCGACAAGTGTGGTGTAATAGGCTATCTCTACCATGTTCCCCGTTTTCGTCCAATTCGCTAAATCGCCGTCTCCGAAAATAGTTCGTGAATTACTGCTACTAAGAGACGACCTGGGTCAAAAGTCGGCCGCTCTTTCGACATGGTGATATCGTGGTAGCAGCATGCATTCATTCTTTTTCGTTGCATCTACTACGTTACGTTACGTTACGCTCGTAACACGACATGCCACACAGCGAAAATATTGAATTCTGGACTTCGTGATCGTGAAGCGAGAATGGCTGGTTAGATGCCTAATTTAAGGCCACTGCCTATACATAGTTAGTTAACCTATACTTACCTAACCTAGGAGGGTGTATGTAGTTAGTATGTAACTCTCTGGGCGCTGTGACTTTACCGTTTGCGAACACCCGAAAACCATCCGAAGACAGACAGAGAGAGACACCCTCTCCCCAGGCGAGGTACTTTTATTACCCCCGACATTTCCATATTTAACACCCCCCCTTTCCCCAACATCACCATACCACCAGACCTGAATCTCATGGTGTAGTGTACAGCACATATATCAAGGACTCTCGTGCCCTCGACGTGCGCGCCCGTGCTGAACGCCGCAGTGTCTGCCCTGCTTTGCCTTGCCCTGCTAGCTAGGTAGTCCTACCTGATTTCATACGTTACGGTAGCATCATTGTCCGTCTGTCCGCTGTGCGCCTGGTTCCGACTCGCCTGATTTTCCCTGTCCTGGATCCCATCCTCTCGGTTGCGTACATTTTAGAGGCATTCCTGTTAACATTATTGGGGGAGAAAGGTGGTGGCGAGATCATTGCGCCTCGTGGGTTAAATATCTTACCTACTTTGCTTAGGTAGGTTACGTATTTCGGGAGCCAGCGCTCTGGTTGTGTAGCACCCCAGAATATCCCGCCGGGTTAGATATCGAGCGTGCACAACGTGAACTCGTCAGACGTGTGGTGAGTTACGGTATCACGACCTCCTGGCCACGTAAATCACCAAATCCACTTGCACAGCATAGCATAGCATAGCCAACTATAGCGTAGATATGGCCGCAGAATAACTCCCTTTTGGGTATGTGGGAGTATTTTTTGCGTGTTACAAATTAGGGACCTTTGTCTATGTAGTAACCATTGCCTGCGTGCTCGTAGTAACCCTACTTAGTTGCCTACCTATTAAACAGTTACACAAATAGTAAGGCAGCACACGACGTTTCAAGGCCGATCCTGCCCGGCTCTCGAGTAGATCTGGGACGTGCGACGCTAGTATGAAGATCATCCTCCGTTCCAGTCTAGGACGTAGAGAAAGAGGCGTGCTTGGGTCATTAGTAGGTGCGCGATGGTTACCATGTAAGAGATTGAAACAGCCTTGCTCGTGCTCGAGTCAATCATGCTTGCCTCGTAAGGGCTGAAGAACGCGTCTTGGGGTGGCTTAACGGCGCATACATGCGCGGTCCCTGAGCCTTTTTCTCCCGCTCGCTTATATACGACGCGTTGGCATCAGGTAGGTAGAGCGATTTATGCGGTGAAGGTTTGGAGCTCCTGGTTAAGGTATGTTGGTGGTCGGGGTCCGTGGGCGCAGCCTTTCGGTAAGTCGAGGATGGGGTTAGCGTCGCCTCGACGATCTCGCTTGCTCGGTCGAGCGGTGTGTCATCGTCCCAGATGCCTCTCCTTACGGCCGGCCTACGGGAAGGAGCTTGATCCTTTCGCGAATTCAATCATGCCTCTTCGCTTTGTTTCCTCCGCCTCCGGATCGTTCCCCGCATCCAGGGTGTCCCAAGGCGAGCAGGGTAAAACTATGAGACTTAAACAGCGTACCTAGTCTTAAACGGATAGGTGTTGATCATAATACATGGGTAGAAAGGCTTATACGACGCGGCCATAAAGCATAGAAACGCATTATCTTCATGATCTATCCCGTACCTTAGAATCGAATTACTGGGTAGGATGAGAATCTATGCTTGGCATGGGTATCAATTTAGTGTACAGCATCGGACCATGGAGTTGGATTCTGTCTTGCGCGAGACCCTCGCATGCGCAACAACTTCGCGGGAGCTGCTGAAACGCTGCTAATAAGATGATTAATCAAGTCCAAAGAGATGACAAATCGGAAGGCCGTGATTAATCCGCTTCTCGACCACGAGGTGTACGCGTAAAGCCATCCCAATCCGGGTTGTTTTCACATTGATACTATCCAGAGGTGCCAAAAAACACAATGTTGATATATTCGAAACATGGGTATCAAATGCTGCCTCCTTCCTTTGAAGGTCCTAATCCTCAAACGCCGTATGCTCCGTCTACACATCGACAATGCATTGCCAAATTCCTCACTTCAGCTGGGAGGATGGAGCTGGTTATCTAGCACCACACACCTGGGCTGCTTTTCTCTCTCACCCGTGTCTTGCTTCCTCGTTGGCGTTTTTCGTTGGCCGAACCATCCGTCCTATGAGGAGGTTGGTGTCTGGCCTGTCTTGCTCTTTTTGCGCCTGAGCTTGGATGTGCCACTGGTAGGAGTCTTTGGCGTTTTGTCGCCCGCCTTGGCGCTTCCGTCTTTCGTCTTCTTGACACCCAAATCCAGGATTGATGTGCCCTTGAAATTCGTATTCAGCGCCGGGATTCCCGGAACCTGTAAGTTGGCTGTTCGGCCTGTCTTGGTCAGGTTGAAAGCTCCCGGCTTGCCTGTGATAGGGTTTTCGTCTTCGTAGTCGCCACCGGACTGCATGTGTATCCGCATGGAATACTCGGCGTGCCGCGCTAAATCAAGAGCGGATGAGATTGGGTCTGGTCTCTTGGGTTCAGCAGCGCCTCTATTAGCAGCGCCTCTCCCATCGGGCCTCGGGGTTGTTTCTTTAGATTCTATCGCATTCCGTGGATTGGGATTGGATGTTTGCGCCGTCTTGTATACGTGCCCCTGGGAGGGTGACCAAAGGCGCGCTTCGGCCGCCGCGGGAAAGCATTTGTTTAGAGCCGCAGTGATATTTACCTAGCCGGCGAGTGTTAGAACATCTCGACACCGGAATTCTGTTTGCCATGAACAGTCGACTGGAACAGAAACATACCATTCGAGCGCCTAGCACCTGGGCAATTGTGGGCGCCATGTAGATGTGTTCTCCTACTATATAGTAGGTGGCATGTACACTTATCTCATCCTCAGGATCTCGCTTCCTGCGCGTCTGCTTCTGGATCACCCAGACACCGGTACCGGTCCCTGGAGCAGACTCAGCTGGTTCCTGGGCGACGATGAATTCGAGACCAGACATCTCTCGCAGACGACCCTCAAATGCCTCGCGAGTCTGGATTAGATGGAACATGGCCGGGTTGTACATGGCCTGGTTGGCCAGCACGGCGTTATTCGAGGTGGGATCGAAGAAAGGCGATTGGGCAAAGTAGAAAAGCACCGAGTTGTCGTGGATTCCTTGCATCTGGATCGCCGCCATCGGGGAGGACCACTGCATGTCCGAGATGTCTGGACGCGGGTCATTTTGGTTAGCCATGCTGCTCGCGACGCCAGAGTTGGTAGGGCAAGAGGCGATATGCAAGGGGCAATGGCGGTTGGGCGATGGCCAGGGACTGGGTAGGTTTGTGAGAGCTGTGATCGAAGTAAAGTTAAAAGAGTGTGGTCGGTTACAGGTCTGGGTTGGAAATTTAGAACTTCTGTAACGGAGCTTCTGTAATGGAGTTAAAGTTACAGTGGAGTGCAAACGTCAATGGGCAGGGGACCCATGCACTGTGGTTGGTTGGCGGGGCAGGTGTCAACTACCTAAGGCAAGCTACTAGACGTACCGTGGCGGTAGTGTACATGTAACCTCAGCAAACCGAAAACATCATTTCTCCCCAATCCTTCTTCACACTCTTGGAGAACTCCTATCCCTTTATGTAAAACGTATAGCTCAAGCACAATCGAAGTAACGTCTATCAAGCGACCGAGCACATCCCCAATACCAGCCGCGCGACACAGTTACTTTACTATATAGATCTGCGCCTTACTGGTCATGGATCTCGTCTCGAGCATTCGCAAAACAGGATCACGTGGCGGAGTTAATTTCGACTGGGAGGATGTCGCAACCTCTGCCCATCGCGAAAACTATCTCGGGCATAGCTTGAAGGCTCCCGTCGGCCGCTGGCAGAAGGGGAAGGATCTTACTTGGTATGCCAAAGCGGATGCCGCCGACTCTTCTTCGAATGAGACTTCGGAGGAGAAGGCTGCCCGTGAGCGGAAAGAGGAACTAAAGAAAATTAAGGAAGCCGAAGAGGATGCATTGGCTCGCGCGCTGGGACTTCCTGTTGCTCCACGAAATGTCACTGGAGCAAATGCTGTAGACGTCGGGCAATCTCGAATCTCTGCACAAAAAGGCTCTGTACCTGAGGCAGAAGGATCTAAACTAGACGAGGGCCGCGTTAGGACGTCTAAGCACCATGGCAACTCCGATAGGCGACATAGGCATCGGCATCGGCGTCGAAGCCGAAGTCGAGATACAGATCGGAGGGGACACCGCGACCGGGACCGAGGCAGAGACAGAGACAGAGATAGGCATCGCGAGAGGTCACCGGGAGGGGATCATGAGACACACCGTCCTCACTCAAGAGATGATGGAGATGACAGGCGCGGTTATCACAGGCGGAGAAGTTATAGTCGCGAAAGAGGGACACATGGGCTGGGAAAATCACACGCACGGGAGAGAGACAGAGACAGGAGCCGCAGCATAGAGAGATCCGAGCGCAGGCGAATTTATAGGGACGGCTATAGATCGACATCGGGAGGCCGGAGGAAAAGCCAGAGCCCTCAGCGTTATCGGCGAAGGAGCCCGGAAAGGGATTGAAGGCTGTAGATAGGCATGTATGTCGTCCCTAAGTAGTGTTAAGTGGAAGAGCCTTGTATTTGAGGCGTCATATGCACTACCTACCTCGTGAGAAGAGGTACCTTACGAGATCTTGCATTCGTGCACCAATAGGATTATTTAGAGGGTTCGGGAAAGGTTTAGCTAAAAGAGCTTGTGGCTGCATGAATGTCACTTTATAGACACCTACTTGTGCATGTGTTAGACTACTGTTTTATACGCGAGATATCTTGTACCTAGGCTACTTAATATGAATAAGATAAATAAATAAATAGAGGAACCGTCTTCTAAGTTGGTTTCTAGATATTCAAACATCCAATGCTCTGCTGAAGGTATCGAGATACCTACTTTAGGTAGAAACACGCAGGTACCTAATGCTGTACATGTAGGTAGGTTACAGTGCTGCTCTATGGCGCTATACTTGGGTCTGCTTGGGTAGTAGTTTCCCCACGAACTTAGTGGGGTTGCCCCTAAACACCGGGAACTTCTAGCGGCTTGAGCTCTGTCTCGTATCCTGCATCTCGTTAGGTATCACAAGTATCTACCAATCTAAGGTAGACCTTGACAGCTACCTCTTCCTTAATCTACCCACCGCAGGGGGTTAGAGGGTCACACTGTCATCATCATCACCAACAGCAACCTGAGCCTCAGCTGGGACTGAGACTAGCACGGTATCTACACTAATCCCCTTGAGCTGAACCGGCGTAATCACGTGTGGTCCTCACCTTTGTCATTCTTTCAACACCTACAGCTGGTGCTGCCGGTGCTGACGCTGCTATAATTCGCCTCTGTTCCCTGCATGTTGCATGTTGTGTGTTCAAGACTCGGTTGACCTTCTATTCTAGCACCGCCTCGAACAACCAGGGCTTTGTTGTTGTCGTGTCTACGAGGACCTTGTGGAATGCCTAGAGCAGCGATATATTTCCCGGGCCAAGTGTCAGCCTTGCCATCCACCATTAAACCCGGCATTTCCTAGGCTAGCGCGTTCTTTGGACGACATACCAAACATCCCTGACCTGTGGCCTGTTGCCTATTTAATCCCAAGAACCATATAACACCGTTCCATAGTCGTTTTCACTCCCCCGCGACCGTTATGACCCGGTGAAACGACGATCCCTTAGCAAATCACAAGATGGACTACGGACGACTCCGGGCTGCGGCCCTGAGAGACGGGGAAGACGAAGAAGCGGTCACCGTCGATACTAGAGCACTAATAGACAAAGTACTGGCGCGGTACTCGGGGGAATGGACAACCCTACGAGAACTCATCCAAAACGCCGCCGATGCCCAGGCAACAACCGTCAAGATCAGATGGGAGACCCTACCCTCGACCCAAGTCCCCCTTCCGCCGCTGGCCGATCGATCCGAAATCCTGAAGCATATAATCACACATCACACCCTCCGCCGCCTTGTCGTCCAGAATAATGGCCAACCCTTCACAAAGACCGACTGGGGGAGGCTTAAGCGCATAGCCGAGGGAAACCCGGATGAGACCAAGATCGGTGCGTTTGGCGTTGGATTCTACAGTGTCTTTGCCGACTGCGAGGAACCCTTCGTTAGTTCGGGTAGTGAAGCTATGGCATTTTACTGGAAAGGGAATGCACTCTTCACCAGAAAGCTTCAACTTTCCGAGGGTCAGCGTAGTTCTGATACTGCCTTTGTTCTTGATTACCGAAACACGACGACTACGCTGCCCAACCTTCTCTCCGTGGGTCAGTTCTTAGCTACGAGCTTGACGTTTGTAGCATTGCAACACATCGAGTTCTGGATAGACGATTACAAAATCCTCTCTTTGCAGAAAAAGGCCAGTCCTAGTGTGGATATAGCTATCCCGAGAGATATGGACATGACAACGAGAGAACGCCTCATGACGGTCCAGAGTGTCGACCGTTCGAATGCACAAATTGATGCTTGTTATATGAATGCTATAGGATGGAAACCTCAAGTGGCCGTAGCAAAAAGCGAGGGATACGGCCTGGGGACTTCCGAAATACCGTCACTACGAAGCTTTTTCTCTAGGCTGACGGCATCATCGACGAAGGCTGCAAAAGCGGCGAGAGAGGAGAAGATCGCTCAAGCTACTATCTCTGAAGATATCACCGCGCTCTCGACATCGAGTATATTTATTCGGGTCACTACGGGTTCTATTATGACATCTGTGAGTGCGACTTTTGCGTCTGAATTAGAGAGGGCCACCAAGAAGCCCCCGCCGAAATTCACAAAGCTGTCTGTCTTGACATCTTCATACGATGAGACACAAGCATCCGAAAATTCGCAAGAATCAGGGGCACTTTCTGCGGCTACTGATGTTTTTGCTTCGGTCCTTCCAAGCAAAAAGGGTGGGCGGATATTCATCGGGTTTCCAACTACTCAGACAACCGGCGGCGGCATGCACATTTCCGCTCCTTCCGTCATTCCAACTGTCGAGCGTGAAGCTATTGACTTGAACGCAAGATGGGTTCGGACATGGAATCTAGAAATGCTACGAGCGGCGGGCATTATGACGCGGCTAGCTTTCACACATGAGATGACCGAGCTCCAAGCAAAGCTACAAAGAGCCGCGGAGGCCGCGGGTACCAGCATCACTTCAAAAGAGACAGCTATCTTTATGAATGACGCTTTGCATATTTTCAACGCATTTACGTTTGGTGACTCTACCCCAAGCGGTCATGTTTCTCAAACAATCGAAGAGGCCTTCTGGACAGCATATAAAAGGCCATTTGTGGAGATCTATAGCACCCGAGGCGTTCTTCCAACAAGCAAAGTTCGACTTGGCTCTCAGGAGCTAGGAAAATTCGTTGAGGGTATTGCCGTGGTCCCATCCGAGCTAGAGACAACCGGTTTTGTGCGAAAGTTGATTGACTTCGACCTACTGTCACAAATTACCGTAGAGGACGTACTCGAAACACTTTCAGGGAAGCCGCTCACGGAAGCTCAACTCCCAGATTTCATTCAATGGGTTGCGAAGAAAGCCCTAAAAGGCGATCTTGATCCCAGGAATCGTGACCGGCTGCTCGATGTTGCCATCGCTATAGTGAATAAACGAGATGATCGCGCCCAGGGCGAAATTATTGCCCTTGGGAGTATTCAGAATTTTATGTCTACACAAAAAATTCCCTCTGACTTACCACTTCCACCAACGACCATCCCGTCTGAATACACCAAAAGCTGCAGCCCTCCAGAGCTACGAGCACTTAATTGGGAACCCTTAGAGCTTTCTCGTTGGGTCAATTTCTTAGTTGAAACTCGGTCCAATCGGTCCCCGGACCAAGACATAACTAAATCTGCAGAGTTTGCGACCCGTATTCTATCTATACTATCGAAGGGCTGGGAGAACCAGAGCCAATTCTCGAGAGACGCTACCGCGGCACTGTTAAGAACCCACACCGTTATGCCTACAAAACTTGGTATGAGGAAACCGACGGAATCATTCTTTCCATCTGTGAAGCTATTTGACGATCTTCCGACTATTGAATGCCCGCAGATGAAGGATAAATTCTTGACTGCGCTTGGCGTTAGAAAGACTGTCGATCTTGAAACAATATTCAAACGCTTGCTAAGCCCTTCTTCGGAAAAAGACGGCTCTGGGCAAGCGAAATGGAGTCATGTAGAACTCATTAAATACCTCGCATCGGTTCGCGCTGATATCCCGGCTGATGATTTATTAAAACTGATGGAGTCCAAAATCTGTGCTGCTGAGGCTGGACCCCCTGGCAAAGAATCCTCCCAGGCCAGTTTACAATTATATAAGGTTTCTGAGCTTTTTGAACCGAATCGCGAACTCCGACCTCTTCGGGTAAATATTCTTCAATGGCCTGGCGTCGGTCTAAATCGTCAGTCGAAGGAAGGGAGCTTCCTTACCGCTCTAGGTCTACGAATGCACCCGTCTGCTCTGGAGCTCGTAGACATGATGTCTTCCCCAGACCCCCAATTACGTGAGAACGCTATGACCTATTTCGTTACTTATTATCAAGCCCATAGCTACAAAACGTTTACTGCCATCGCAACAAGTACTCAAGCGTTTCTTCCACTGCAAGGAAATCCTAAAAAGCTTGTCCCGCCTTCTGGGTGCTTCACAAACGAGGCGGCCGCCGTCCTCGGTTTTGATATCTTGAAAAGAGAACTTCATACCGACGCGCAGAAGTTCGGGGTATCAAGGGACCCACCAATTCTTGAATGCGTTCAGCGTCTCATAAAGAATCCTCCCAGCACTCACCGAGATGCCGTTACTGTTTTCCAATACTTCTCAAGCCGTCTCAAGGAACTCACTAGCACGGCGTTGAAAAGTCTTGGCAATGCTCATATCGTACCAGTGACGCAGAGAACTCGGGCATCAGGGATTTTATCTCAAGGAAGTGTTGGTGAGAAACCCGGCCCTATTGTCCACTTGAGTCCACGCCACTGTTATCTTGGATCGTCAATGATGTATGGAGATATATTCGATTTCGTCGACTTCGGTTCCGCTGCGAACTCGTTTCTCTCTGCTTGTGGTTCTAATAATGAACCTACCAAACTAGAAATCGCCCAACTGGCAGCAGGAGAGCCAGCGAGACTTCTCAGCGTACTTAGGAGTCCTGAGAAGTACCTAGACCTACTCCGATCGCTAGCAGTGGACATGTCAACTATTAAAAGAGATAAGGATCTATGGAGAAAGATGAAGAGTGCCCCGTTTCTTTTGGCCTTCAAAGAGATTCCTAACCCATCGAAAGGAAAAGCACCCGAGCAAGAGGAAGACGAGGAAGCTGTTCGAATTTGGCAGCTCGGAGCACCTTCAAATATTGTCATCGTAGACGACTTTATAAGCTATAATCTCTTCAAAGATCATTTAAAATGCGCTCCTGAAGAGGACTCCCTTGAATCTTTCTATGGAGCTCTAGGTTGTCCAAGACTCTCAACAATAGTCCAAGAGGATTTAAAGGTCGGTCCACATAGCGAGAAGCAAGATAGCGCGGTTTGGCTACGCAAACATGTTCTCGAGCGGTCAAAGCTCTTTATCCACGAGTATTCCAAGTCCACGCCGAATGCTATAAAACATGATGCGAAGTGGCTAGAGAAGAACTTGACTGTATCGGCTGTAGGGTCCGTTGCGCTTCGTCGATCGCTTCGCGTCTCTGGTCAGTCCCACATAGAAAAGAGATCAGCAGCGAGCAGTCAAACGAAAGCCGGGTGGGTGCTTTATGTTAGCTCGGAATCGTCTCGTCCAGAGATGTATCAGGTTGGCCAAGCCATATGCCAGCTCATTTTAAACCGGCCAACCCAGAACGCATACTTATTCTTTGAGCCGTTCCTTAATCAGGATCTACTCAATTTAAGAGCACGCGGATACAATGTTGATCGCATCCTCCGAGCGAAAGCAGCAGAAGCCAGGATTGCAGAAGAAGAGAGACGAAAAGCCTTGGAGGCTGAGCAAGCTCGAATCCGAGAACGCGAGCAGGAATTCATAAGGCAAAACCAAGCCCCCACTACTAGTACGGCAGTTGCTGCGCGGGAACAAAACAGAACCCCTCCTCCACGTATGCCTGGCGGGTTTAGTTCTCCGGATGATGAAGACATGCTAGAGAACCTACCATTAGACATGCCGCCCTCGCCACCTCAGATTTCTCAGAGCAGAAAGGGAAAAGGTCTTTTTTCCAACCTCTCGAAGAGATTTGGCTTTGATTACAACGATGAAGCTGATGAGAGGTTGAAACATTTCATGGACTCGACGCCGAATCATGGATTGCTCCCACCCACCCCGCTACCACCCACTGAAGCATCATCCTCCGGCTCTAAGCGTGGCAATAACGAGCAAGACGGGAAAGTTACCAATCCAGCAGTTGTGCAACAGAATCTGTTGAACGCTATCAAATCGACACGAGCCTATGACTCGTCGTTGTTATACTCCCCACCGACGACTCGAGAAGTTAAAGAACAAGCGACCTACTGCGACGATACAGCAGCTAAAGATCTCACCTTACTAGCGGACGCCGCCAATGGAATGCGCATATTCGTATCTTCCAATATACCTCATCTTCAGACGGGAGCATTCCTGTCTTCAAATCACACTGCAATCAATTCTTTTGCGGCCCTTCTCAAAGACGTCGGCGATGTTTATCAGATCCCTAAGAACGTTCTACACATCTTTTACGACGAGGGCGGCAACACGATTGCCTTCAACCGCGATGGTAGCATCTTCTGTAATTTGCGCTTTTATATCCAGTTGCACGCAAACCAGAGGAGTGGTGAGGACAGGGCTTCAGCTGCTGTCTGGTGGTGGGTTGTGCTGGCCCACGAGCTGGCACATAATATTATCCAAGCCCATAATGCCGATCATAGCTATTACACGTAAGAATATCCTCCTCTTTGCTGAGAAATCAGTTTTATCTTCCTAGTAACTAACATAACCATTACAGAGAGTCATTTATTCAGCAGTACTTCCCGAAGATGATGCTAAAGGCCACATCGCTTGTCGGCAATGACCTTCCATTTCCACCCGGTTTACAGGCACCACTGATCCCAGAGAGACGCGGTACCGGGGCCCCGACACAATTAGATGCTCCGCCGCCGTACCGCGAGCGTTAAAGAGAGCCAGTCGGACGGCGATGACGCCACTGGCCAGGGTGGCAAGTGTGCTTTTGCCTTTCACATGCATTCACCCGGAAGACTTGATAGCATTTGATTTTTTTCGTCCGGGAATTCGGCGTACTCATTATAGGAGGTGGGACTAATGCATCGTCAGACTTGACATACACTACTTGTACATGCTAGATTACAGAGAACAGACTTGATTTCAGCACTAGAACCTGGGCAACTTAATAGACTTGTGAACAACTTTTTTTCATTCCCTACCCATAAAGTGACGTAGTGGCCTAGGATATGAGATGTTGGGCTGTCTGCTTTATGCTCAACCATGGTATCCTCAACAAGCTTGTGGCACATGCTAACCGCCCGATACGGTTTGCCTTAAACGTCTTTGCATCCAGACTCATGAAGGTGGGTATTGATCGTATATACAACGTAGGGTACTCGTTTATTAAGGCCAAATATCTATCCTGGTCCCACAGTCCAACATTATACGCCTGGTGTCGTATAAATCATTCCGTAACCCATCCCTTACCCTGGACTCTCTTCTGCGTCACCTTCTTAACAGGCAGAGGCCACCCCTGACCGCCCGTCCCCTCGGCCCTAAGATACGGCACGACCCAGCACTCACGCGTCGAGGCACCCGCCGCAGCTTGCACCTCTTTTATAGGCTTTCCGTAGGAGATGAGGGGCGTGCCTTTAGCTAACGCAGAGAGCTGAGCGCCTGTGACATCTGTGAGCGCTAGCATCCTCGTCTTGGGCTTCTTGGCGCCATCGATGGGGCCGGAGGCAGACGAGCGCTGCAGACCGCTGTAGATGACATATTCTGGCAGCTCTTGCAGGCTGTGATGCGCGAGAATACTCGAGGGGTGGATAAATACGGCCCTATCGACTAATGCGTCATCGCTTGTGGTGTCAGAGGTTTGGAGTGGTTGGAGCGGTAAATATGGCACGTCAATAGCTCGCCGGGGTTTGCGATACATCTCCGGCGGTACGGGTGCTAGATCTCCACGGATTGCTACTTGGTCGATGAAACCTGCCGCGACCATTTGCTTCAGCGCCGTGACTTGCTTCGCGCTGGGTCGATCTAGCCGTTCTTGGAACGTCAAGTTCGCGAATGCAGGGATGTCTTTTTGTAATAACGTTGTGATCTGCTTTCGTAGCTTCTGCGTTTCTTGCAAAGCCTTGAAACGCACGAATCTTGAGGTACACCAACTCTCCGAGGGCGAATGCGCGAATTCGCCTACAACCTGTAGTAGTTTAATAGCATCAGATGCGTCATCGAGCGAACGGAAATTACGATGAACTTCGTTGTATTTCCGCCGAGCTTGAGCTCGTTCGTTTTCTGCAGCGAGGTCCTCGTTGGTTCTGAAATTTTGCTCGCCCTCCTCTGCTTGTGCAGGGATCACCTGAGACTCTGGGAGAAATATTTCCGCCACAGAGAGGCCTGCGACCAGGGCAATCGTATAAGGGAGACAATCGTGAAGATGGCCAACCAGCAAGATGCGGGCGAACCGGGGCGGGAGGGGAAGCTTACTCATCGTTTTTCCGATCTGGGTAGCGTGGCCATCTGCAGTGATCGCGGAGAGATACTGTAGGAGTTTCTCTGCCTTGGCTAGGCTCTGTCGGTCGGGAGAAGTTGGGAAGGGGAAATTCACCACGTGTTTCAGATTCATCGCCTTAAGCTGGAGAACAACTCCTTCTATCGGCATCTTCAAGATTTCGGGCTCTGCAAATTCCTGGAAATCCCTCTCGTAGACGGCAGACGAATAAAGTCGCCAAGTATGTCCCGGACCAGTACGTCCTGCTCTTCCCGACCGCTGGTTTGCACTTGCCTTGCTTATGAAACCAATTTCGTAGCGTTGGACCCCCGTGTCGGGGTCAAAGACGCGTTCCTTGGACCTCCCGCTATTGTCGTCAGCTGTTAGAAGGAATTGAGGTAATAACAACTATACTCACCAGTCTATAACGTATTTTACTCCCGGGATTGTAAGCGACGTTTCTGCAACATTGGTTGCTAGGATAATAGATCGCGACCCCTCGGGAGGGTCTTCGAAAACCCGCATCTGTTCTCGGGTAGGTAGAAGAGAGTATAAGGGCAGTATGTGCATTTTGAGAGGCACCGCTTGTCCAGTCTCATTAGGAACATCAAATTCAGCCTCCTCTTCCTCATCTACGTCCATTTCGTCTCCAATAAATTGTAATTCATCGAGTTCGGTGCCCGTGACGTCGTCCGTTTGCCCAAATTCGATATCTTCAACTTCCAGTGGCCCGTCATTCGCCGAAAAGCGAATCTTTGGGTAAGACGCAGATTTTAACCCAGTTGAATGAAGCTTAAGCTTTTGACTTAACCTAGATATCTCACTATGACTAGTAAGGAAGACAAGCATACTACCAGGAGGAAGCTTGCGATGCCCACGAATAATCTTTTTGAAAGCTTCATCGACGTAATCGGTTTGCGTCCTCCTCGAGAAATGCATTGTAACGGGGTACTGCCGACCCTCAACGTTGAGAACCGGTGGTGGGGTGGGAAATAACGTAGAATTAGTTACGTCGCTTATTCGAAGAGTCGCAGACATAACTGAGAAATATAGTCAGATCCAAGCTTAAAGGAATAAAGAAAACGGTAGAAATATTTTTACTCACTGATTAATTTCAGAGGAGAGATTTTGGGGTCTTCATTAGCCATTTCTTCCCTTAGCTTAACCGTCCGGCTTAACATTCCAATTAAAATATCTGTGTTTAAACTCCTCTCATGGGCTTCGTCAATGATTACGGCCGAGTAATTCCGTAAAGAAATGTCGTTGCCAATCTCTCTAAGAAGCACACCGTCGGTTACAAACTTCAGTCTAGTCTTATTACTAGCCGTGCCTTCAAATCGGATTTGGTACGCCACTGTGTCCGAATGATCACCTAGCTCTGTCGACACACGTTGGCTCACCGAGACTAATTTTTGTGTCAGTAATGCTATCGGATACCAAATTAAATAGGATATCGGAATTGACTCACCTGCTGCAACCTTTCTGGGCTGTGTGACTACGATCTGGCCTGGTGTAGGAGAATTGGGGGAACCGTATCCTGCCTCAAACAACATCTGAGGAACCTGCGTGCTCTTTCCGGATCCCGTGGCACCGCAGATGATGACGGCATTATTGTTATGGATCGCTTCCATGATTCTTTGCTCCTCAGTTACTACAGGGAGCTTGAGTCTTGCCTCCTGTATGTCGGGACTCCTTTCGACCGCAACACTAAAAGCTTTTCGTCCAGTATCCTTCGTTGGTTGCAGCTCTAAAGGTAAAGGATCCTGCTCAATGGGCCTTGGTTTGAAGTTCTGAGGTATTGGGATATCAAGTATAGCGTTGCCACTAATACTAGGTTCATAGCCAAGAGCCGAATTCCTCTGTTCGTGGGCCCATGCTTTAAATGCGGATGAGCGCTGTTTTGCGGTATCTCCATCATCATCATCGTCATCGTCGTCGTCGTCGTCGTCGTCGTCGTCGTCGGCATCGCTATCTTCGGCATCGCTATCTTCGGATTCGGAAGATGAGGCGTCCTCATCGCTTGTGCCCTCCCCCGCCGACGTGCCAACGGATTCGTTTTCCGAGTCTTCTTTAAGGTCGTCATGTGTCGCCTCGTCGGAGCTAAAGCCATTCCATTCCTCTCCATCCTCTTGTTCCTCTTTTTCCATTCCGTTCTCCGCTCCGGAGTGGCCATCGGCCACATCCAAGGGGGCTCCTACTACGAAGTGTGGTTTTCCCGAGATTTTTGATTTCACGCCGCCCCTCTTCTGCCTCTTTCGTAAGACAGGCTTTCCTTCGTCGTCTAATTCTAAAGGCCGTTTCAGACCGGAACCGGCCACAACTGATGAAGTCGGAGGCTCCGGCGTGCTGGTTTCCTGAGCTCTTGCCACTTCCTCATTTCGGTTAAGTCCTTCGTTCTCTTCCACAGAAGCCTCGCTTTTTGAATCCTCGTCCTCTGAATTTTCCATCGGTCCAGGCCTAGGTTCAAATAGTATGCTTTCGTCGGTTTGAGCAATACCAGCAGCCCGTTCTCTAAGCACGCGACTCATCATCTCACGTTTCGTCTCCTTGGCCGCGCCGAGGTGACGAGTGCTCGCGAAAAGACTCGTATCAATCTTATTAGCAGCCAGCTGCGCCAAGAGAGCCCGATTCTCATCTTTCGCAAGTTTTTTATCGATGTACTTTTCGAGACGCTTCGCCTTTTTGCTGCTTATTTTGGCATCGCCTTTCAGGTCGGCCTTCATCCGGGCCCTCTTGGCCTCGTCGGCCGCCTTTTTCGCATCTGGTATGATTTCTACCGCGTTGCTATCGGTGCTCGAGGGGATAGTTGCGCCATTCTCAGCGGTAGTCTGTCGTGCTTCTCGAGCCTCGCGCGCAAGAACTTTATGTTTCCTCTGGCGAGGAACAAACTTCCTAGCCATCCTAGCCAATGCTAAGGAAGAAGATGAAGTCGTTCGATTAAGATACTATGAATTGATTCCGTTTTATATTTCGAATTAAAGGCCCGAGATTTCATTAGACGGTCTGAATGAGCGTACCGAGAATGACTGGCTCATAGGTATAAGAAATGATACCTAGCAGTGAATCTCTAGGAAATTTTGACCGCCTGGCAGAATCAGAAGACGTCCCCTGTAATCGGCTTAGCGCGGGGCGTTCTTTTCTTGGCGAAACCCCCACCATGAAAATTATGTTGTTGAAACGAACTGGCGAGTAAAAAGCAGGTAGAATAATGCTAACACTGCTCCTTAATATTCCAACTCTACTAGAACTTTGTTCACCTCTCGCCTCACGAAAATAAGATATGAAGATAAATAAATTTCGCGTTAACTATTTCAAAGAGAGTGTCGCTGAACCTATCTCCTAAGCAAAATGAGCGTAGCTAAACCTATCCCCCAAGCCAAGTTTCATCTTCTAGCACGCTGTAACTCATCCTTAGTCTTAAGCACCCTAACTGCACTCTCTTCCATGATAGTTTCCTAAGCCCCTAGCTCTTGACCCTACTCTGTCCGCCGGGGAGTACAAATCACTTCATCTACCTAGTCCTTAGTTCATAAATAGCTTTACGCACTGTTCGCATTTTGTCCTCCCTGGCAAGACCTTTCTATGTGAAATCTTAGAGAATTAGTGCTAAGCATCTTGCCACAGTACTCGCACTCGACGACTGTTGCGCGGCGATTCTGCATAGGATTATAGAGTTCTGGATGTTCCTTCTTGTAGTGATTTTCGAACGCAAGGGTTCCAAAAAAACCTTTTTTGCCTGTTCTCCTACAGTCCACAACATTGCAAGGATAGGGGGACCAATCATGCTGGAGCTTCATGTGGTTGGTATAGTCCGACTGTCGATTAAAAGGGCGCATCCGTCTCCGCTCGTTGATGGATTTGTCTTTAAAATCCGGACGACTGTATTCGCAGCCGGCGAAGTGGCATACTGGGATGGCGAAACTGCGTGCTTGACTAGACGGGAATAATACCTCGAGGCTAGCGTCGTCATAGCCGTGGATGCTTTGGAGATGCTTTCGAAGATCGCGACTTCGCTTGAATGCTCCATTGCCCTGATTGCCGATGCATGTCCCTACAGGGCATAGGTGCTCTAGGGCACCATTCTTTTCGTTGATATGACGCTTAAGGGAGCTCGGTCTTGTGAATGGCTTCCCACAGAGGCATTCTGGTGGATCCTTGTAAGTATCACCGTGTTGTACCGGGAGGTCGGTCAATGCATCAGCTGGTTGGTTGACTAAGCCGTCGGATGGTACGTTGGTCAATGCGTTGGGCGATAGGGTCCATTCAGGTTGTCGAGGTGCTGTACTTGCACCCAACATGTAAGCTAGACCCAAAAAAAAAACCTACCGTGTTTGAAACACCGTATCAACACCGCCAAATGGCACAAAAGGCAATTCCTGCTCCGCGTCAAAGTAGGAGAGGTGCGTATGGAGGGAAGTCAACGCAGATTTGGTAATTGGAGAAGAGTTGTTAACAATCGAGGGCAAAAGCTCTTCTGGGGCCCCAAATCGCTCAAAGTCTTCTACATCCATATTGGACAAAGCCATTGTCGGAAGAACAAGTGTAGTTAAGATGGGTAAGTAAGGAGCACAACAGTAGAGGGGGATGAGAGAGATGGGACAAGAGATGGGGGAAGTGAAGAAGGATAATAGTTAGTAATAAAGTAAAGGGGTGCAAGCCTGAAGTACTTGTACGCCGTACGAGAGAAAGCATCCCCACTTATTCACCACCCCACACTTGACATAGGAATCATGTGTATCGCCAACTTGTAGTTCATAGAAATCACCAACAGTTAAATCATCACATATTTCAACAAGTATCAACTTGAAGTGATCAACGTCATGGGACCGGTTCAGGTTATCGACGAACCTTTCCCCGCTGCATCTAAGCACGCAACTGGCCAAATTGATGGCGTTTCTACCGAAGCCACTACTTTATTCTTCGCCGATAGAATCCTCGTAACCCTGTGCCAAGAAGGCAGGCTTTCACAATGGGTATGTACACAGGCTTCCTAAAGGAATAGACATATAAGTAACTTTTCTGACTAGTAACCCCAGATTCAAGTACCCTTATCCGCTCCATCCCCAGCAGCCGTAGACATGGCACTTGCGAATGAGAGCCTACTGCCTCTGTCGCATCTCACCCCCAAAACCTTACTTGGCGGTGGTGGGGAAGAGCGCGAATCACTGGCTCAACTGTACGCCGTGCAGGTTGCCAGTTACATTGCGAGACGCGACTCTGCCGAGCGCCGCACTCTAGTTCTAGGGTTAGGTCTACAGAAGCTTCGACCGGACCGAGAGGCCTTTTTTGATGTACTTGAACTCATTCAAAAAGTCTTGTGATTACTAGTTCAATGAGAGAGAGAGATCCCGGAATTCATCACGACGTTGAATTGAAAGCAAAGGGCCAGGACTACCCAGCCACCACAACCGCACTAGGAGCCATGGACCTTTTTGCCTCGTTCTTCAAAAACTCCTCATTTTCCATCTTGAACCGCTTCTGGCACCCTATCAAACGTTAGCACCCAGTTATATGCGGTAGATCGAGGCTATCTCATACAATCGCCGCACGAAATCGGCTCATATTTGGCTGGGTTCGACTCTGAAGTACACGAGGGCACGACACCCTCGACGCAATTGAAATTCAAGCCTAAAACTCGTCAGCCATGACATCATCACGGAGGAATTGGAGGGCTCACCAAAGAAGAAAGGCATTGACACTCGCTCTTCAGTGGACTCGTTGGTGACTCGGTGGACTGTGGACTTATAGGTGTCGTTGCAGAGACGCATCATATAGTCACCAATGTTTACCACGATAGTACCCTCAATCGGTGGGGCCTTGATACCGTCAGCTTTGACACACTCTGAGACTTCAAGAACGCACTTTGATCCATTGGCCCTCTCGAGTTAGAACTTGCAATCCGCCTACGCTATCCTGCCAAAGCAGGGTGAAGAGCTGCAAATCAGTGTGGCTACCCAAGCCGACAAATTTGTGATCGATCTCTTCTTTAGTCCTTGTAGGATAGTAGTTAAAGACACCACTATAGAAGGCCACGTTTGTCAGCTACCTTGATATAAATGGGCAATTTGAATTCAGGAATGCGCACTCAGCCCCAGGATAGGTCACTTTGTCGTCCCAGTAATTCTCGTCGAGGTCGAGCGAGAGCGCAAACATCTTGACCAGCTTTCTGGCCAGGCTGAGACAAGCACTCCAATACGCCACAAGGTCCCTCTTGAAGTCGGGCAGATGCTTGGTGCCCTCCCAGACGAAATCTTCGCCTCGGATCCAGCGTCGAACCTCATCAGGTACCTCTGATATGTCTTGGGGGTGATCGGGGTCGAGTTCGGGGGAGTAGCGAAAAGTGAACGACTCCCGCACGTCAGTTGTCTCACTGGGCGATATCTGGGTCTTTCGCCTGCCTAAATAGCCATTGTAGTACTTGCTATACTTATGCGACCTAATGCAATCCTTTGCTTCCAGTGGCTGCCTCATGAAATTGAGGACCTGTCCCTTGCAGCGTGCGATAGTCTCGGGCGAAATGCCGTGGTTCTTGACGTAGAAAAAGCCATTGTTGATAGCGGCCGCTCTGATTGCCGAACTGACCTTCATGCGATCAGTCACTTCGCTTGAGAACATAGGCTCGAGGTCGATGACCGGGATCTCATCCGGCGTGCAGTCTCGGGGTGGATGGGGCAGTACATCCCGGTATACCGGGCCAAGCGCCGTGCGAAGCTCGAGTTTGGTGACTGACATTGTGTCTAAGCCAAGTGCTTATGCAAATCGAAATTACAAATGGAGCGACGAATGAAAAGATAGCCCGCTCTTATTCGCCTCGTTGAGGCTAACGGTATGCCTGGTTTATACTGATCGGGCGCTGGCGGTATGTCTGTGTTGATATGAAGCGGGCGAAATGCACGCAAGTAATCCGATCGTAAGCCTTGATTCTAAGTGGGGTCGTAGAGACATCTCCTATCTCTAGCCAGTGCTGTGTAACCATATATATATACACGCGTTGTCGCTCCCTCGGCGACTGGTAGATTTGGCTCAATTAACCTCGCAAGTTCAAGCTCTCCGATTACCTGCGGCCTCCGACGGCTCTTCACCCCTCAGCTAGTTTGTACAATTCACTCCTGTAATACCAGGGCCTTAGCTCCGCTCCCGCGCGATACTGTTTAGGCGCACGCACCTTAGTCGATATCTTGATTGCGTACGTATCCGGGAGTCAATATTAATTAGGGTTATCTACCTAAGAGACTGCATTATACAGTTGGTTTTTCTGATTCCTAGGTAACATCGGTTTGGGTGCTAACCGAATATATCCCCATAGCCACCCAAAAAAGGGGACTAGCGAAGAACAACAATAGCAGATACAGACCCTCAGCCAATAAAAAAAATATAGAGATAGACAGAAGAATCCTCTATCTAATGTCGCCCACCTTCCCGCCCGTGCGGGCTTGTCTCTTCGACATGGACGGTCTCCTAATCAACACCGAAGACCTGTACACCAAATGCGCAAGCATAGTGCTAGAGAAGTACGGCCGCCCGCCTCTGCCATGGTCAATCAAGGCGCAGATGATGGGGGTGCCGGGGTCCTCCAACGGCGACACGTTCCACAACTGGGCGCAGCTGCCCATCTCGCGCGAGCAGTTCAAGCGCGAGCAGGCCGAGCAGCAGCGCATCCACTTCCCCGAATGTGAACCCCTCCCCGGCGTCTAGGCGCTGCTGGGGAATCTCAAGACGGCGAGAAACACAGACGGACACCCCGTGCAGATCGCGCTTGCGACGAGCAGCATGAAGGAGAACTTCGATATGAAGACGCAGGCGCCCGACACGGCGGCGCTGATCGACCTCATTCCGCGCGAGCACCGTGTCCTTGGCGATGATCCGCGCGTGCGCCATGGGAAGCCGGCTCCTGATATCTATCTGCTCGCTCTTAAGTCAATTAATGACTCCCTGCCGGATGGCGTCCCCAAGATCACGCCGAGGGAATGTCTGGTCTTCGAGGACAGCGTGCTCGGCGTCGAGGCGGGCCGACGAGCTGGCATGAGGACGGTATGGGTTCCGCACCCTGGACTGCTTCAGGAGTATAGAGGCAAAGAAGCCGAGGTCCTAGCTGGGAGGATTGGATTGGTTCCTATTGGGAATGAGGAACAGCTCGGGCAGCCAGGAGATGGGTGGGCGGAGCAACTCCCCAGCCTAGAGAACTTTCCTTATGGGAGATATGGTATACTCCCCCAAGAGTCCTAGAATACAGATAGACCGTGGGCGTAGAGATACATACTCATAGAATTAGAGTAACTATAACGGACCATTGATAGAGTATGAAGAGATTATAGGGTGGCTTTGTACGGTTCTTTTTTGAGAGGATAACCTAAGAAGGCTTCAACAGAGGATAGAAAGGTACAAGATTTCTTCGTCGGTGCAATTTTTGGTATCTGACGAAATATGGGAGGGCATTTTCACAATCCGGTCCTTCGTCGATAGAAGACAATACCATAATGAGAATGTCAGCTGACATCCATTTCAACCTTGCCATAGCCCCTAGCCTAGAGCAATCTTCCAACCCATCCTTCAAATTAACCAAATGATTTTCATCCCAAATACATCTCAAGAACAATTTCGCACCGAGGCCATGAGCACGTACCCGACTTTACCTAGCAGCCATTCCAACGCCTTCCGCTCCCCAGCCCTAGAAAATAGCCAACACATTCGGCGGGCTCGCCACGCCGCCGGGGACATTACACGGCTCGCTACTAACGAAGAACGTCCAGCGGCCCTGTTCGCGACAGTGCTGGGCAAGCTTCTCGAGATCGAAGAGCTCGCCGATCGGACAGCCCCAGCCGGCCAGGAGCACCTCATGCAAGCTCCAGGACTCCTTCGTCGGCCAGCGCTCGAAGGACGGCTGGTCACCTGCCACGGCCGCGAAATTGCCCCAGATCCACCGCAGCATCTCCTCCGACTGCTCGACGCCGCCGAAGTGGTGCGGCTCGACGGCCCGGTAGGTCGAGAGCTCGTCCTGGGTCTTGGTCGCGAGGGAGGCCATGAAGCCTAGCGAGTCAGTCAGTCAGTCAGTCAGTCGGCGGAAGGCGCCGCGTATTCTATCGTGCCGTATCTTACCTATCTAGTGGGACTAAGTAGGAGAGGAGAAATGAACACTCACCAGACCGGATGAATAAAATGTCGCCGAATTTGAGCTCCGTCCCCTGCGCTTTGAGACACGCCTGCAGGTCCTCGAGGGGAATCGAGACGGACTCGAAGGAATCGTAGTTTTCGACTTTCGACTGTGCTTGTCCCTCGGGCGATGTCCGCCAGCCGTGGTAATCTACCAGCACGCCTCGACCCACGATCCCCTGTTCAGCCCAGGCTATGTCGCAATTCACAGTTAGTCTTTTCCCCCCAGGACCTTTCCCACTTCTTTAACTATGATGTATCCAACAATCAATCCATTTCACGCATTGCCTCCAACCAAAACTCCGCCAGGCCCTGACCGCGGAGTGTCTCATTTGTGCATACTCCCAATTCCCAAGTCCGGCCTACAAAACAAGGGAGCAGGGAGAAAGGAAAGGGGTAAGGGGAAAAAAAGACTCACCCTGAATCCCCAAAATCGTACTCCCCTTCCCGGTCTGCTCATCAACAGCATGGATCTGGCTCTGGTCCACGCCATTATAAAACAGCTTCTCCTCCTGGTATCCAAAGTGGCGCAGGCCATCCCACTGCGTCGAGACCTGCGAGTTGAACGTCCACACGTCATCATTCACAGTGCGCGGCGCCTTGCTCATGAGCTGCTGGTGGAACGCCGCGCGGCGGAAGAACGTCTTCTCGTTTGCCTGTGCGTTCAAGGGCCAGTTGAGCGAGATTCTGGGGATGAGTTAAATTAGATAAATCGACGATTGTTGGGTGATTGCCTGCCCCTATATAGATATGTGTGGGGAGAACGGGAGAAAAAGCCTACCGCTTCCCGGACTTGATCTGCTCTCGCGCCGCCGCGGCGACCCGCTCGTCTGTTAGTCGGTTTAGGAAGCCGAGCTCGTCCTTGTCGCCGTACAGGCCCCAGGCCGCGTGGTGGGGGTCTCCCTCGCGGAGGGGCAGGGCGTCGAAGTCCGGGACGCCATTCGCGTTGAGCTTGAAACCAGGGACGGGTGGCGCCATTCTTGTATTCCTTTGCCTTTCGTTTCCTGAGATTCAATGCCTTTTCCCTATATAATTATATATTCGAGAGGAATGTAAGATGGCCTAATGGCTCTTAGGTGACTACTTGTTCGTATTACTTTATACTATACTATTAATCGATTAATAAATAACACCAAGTGAAGACAAACCAACAATTACCTCCTTATTATATGCGGAGATAAACGGGTTCTGCCGAGGCAAACAGCAAACAATTGACGATCGACGGCTACCTTCTTCCTAGTATCGTCCGCTGGGACGGCATGTTATTTATAAAGCAACGCTGCCCCGCATTCGCTGCGGAGGAGAGAGAGGAGAACCTGTTCAATGATGCGGTATGTGTGACCGTTCGGCGATGAGCCTGGTTAGTAGCATGCGAGTGCGACTCGACAGGTCAGGTATTTACCCACCCGTCACCTCGCGGTGCGGGACAACAGCTAGCGACGGGACTGTCTGTGGAGCAGACGGTCATCCGGGCGTCTAGCGTCGATTCCGACATACGGAAGATTGGTCTACGATGACATGCCCTCCATCTTCACTCTTTGCCAACAGTAATTACACCCGAATTTGATACGATACGTTATCCTAACAGAACTGGTATCATGCGCCTGTATAACTTAGCGAGAAGCACAGGGCATTGATAAAAAAGATAGTAACCACCAGATAGGCTTGCTATTTATTAGTGAGTTCACAGGTCGGCGAAGCCAGTATTATGTAGGTCTGGCCGTCTCTTGATTATTTCGTTTTCCGCTTGAATTGAAAGCACCCTTCCAGTTGACCGCTGCTTGCGTCTCCGTTTCAGTCCAAACAAGTCGTAAGTCATATCGAAGAGTAGCCCTCTGTCGGTTTTCGAATCTCTTTAACTCCTTCACTTTGATGCATTGGGAAAATACCAAGTCTAACATCAAGCATCGCCAGACTAGTAATGAAAGCTTCACCCCTTATAAGCCGCAAGGGAGTCGCATTTCGAAACCAGCCGGCAGAGCGGTATAAAGGTGAATCATCTAATCCATCATCGTTCGTCTCCTGGACGCTAGCTAGTATACAAACCCGACGCTTTACGTTCGCTTACGATCCCTGTATATGTGTTAGAGCAAAGAGAGAACATGCTAGCCAATGGGCAGTGCTTACATGCTGAGTCTCCTGGAAAGTGAATGTAGCTTCGTGTCATTCTCGGCTTCCCGAGAAGCTCGCTCGAGAGCCTGTTGACGTTCCTCCTCCTGCGTCTTGACGACCTCTTCATGACTTGGCGGCAGTCTCTCATTTTGTATATCAACTTTCCTGGCATCCTCGAAGCTTGTGATAGCGTTCTTAATTCCCTCGGCACCAAGCATCAAGGTACCCGCAGGTAGTCGCCCTCCACTAACAGTCTTGAGCTCAGTGACCCTTTCCGATTCCTCACGTAGGACATTAAAAACGCGCGACATGCGTCCGATGGCTAGAATTTTATTTTTGACGGCACGTTTTCTAGCTTCCAATGATGCATCTGCCGGGCTTGCAAGGGGAGGGGAATGCGGAGCTGCTGTCGATGAGGGCGTGTCTTGCTGAAGTTCTTCCTCGGAACAGGTACTGAGTATAGCAATAAGCATATCGGTAATTTTTTCTCCCACGAAGGGCAGAGACCAAGTAAAGACATCCATAAAGTTGGGGAGCCAGTAAGGGTGTGGCGTGCAGTTGAACTGTCGAATGTTCATAACGTTGTTCTCGTACTTCAGAACTGCTGCCTTGTTGTTGTAGACGTCGAGATAGTTAGGTGCAGAGAAGATGGTCATTACACTGGGGAACCCCGTGGTTCGTGTTTTACGATACATTCGGTAGCCGGCATCTTGGGCTTCATGCGCTCGGATAATAGAAAGCAGATTGTTCTTCTCCAAGAAATTGCAAGCGGCGTGATATGAAAAGAAGTAGGAACAACCTCGTACGTGATTATGCATGAAATATTCGTTTGATTTCTCTTGGCCGAAGTCTTCGAGGGGGTCCGCCCAGAGGATGTCACACATCAGGCCTTGGGTAGGTGGTTCGCGGAAACGGTCAATCTATAGAATGAGTTAGTGTACGAACAGGGGCGATGGCCAAACTGAGCTAGGCTGGGACATGGAGGTGACTGACGTTGCGCAAATCGTCGAGAGTGTGGAGCTCTGGGCTAAGACCTCCGTGAATGCACAGAAACTGCTTGTTCATGACGGCAGCGAGGGGGAGACTGCAGAAGGAATCCATGCAGGCTTCGTAGATAGCCTCGGAATACTTGTGCTTGCACTCGAGCTTGAAGGTGAAATAATCGGTCAAGTGGCGACACTCGTGGTTCCCACGCAGCAGCCAGAGGGTCTGGGGATAGTGTATTTTTAGAGACCACAGGTAAAGGACACATTCGATACTGAAGTAGCCTCGGTCGACGTAGTCTCCCAAAAATAGATACCGAGTCTCGCACGGGTCGCCTCCCACCTCGAACAACTTCATGAGATCGTAGTACTGGCCGTGGACGTCACCGCACACCGTAATGGGCGCATCCATCTCGAGGAGGTTCGGTTCTTGGCGCAGGAGGTCGGTACCGGTCTTAATGATCCACAAGGCTTGTTCGTCGGTCAGCCTGCCCTCGCGGTAGAAGTGCTGCTTCAGGAAGGCGATGTTGGGCTTCGTGTGAGACTCGTCCTCGAAGAACTGCTCGTCGGTGGGCTTGGAGGTGGCAGGAGCCTGGACATCTGTAGACGTGTTTATTAGTTTTCTTTTTATTGCCATGAACATCGTCGTTATCAATGCCATCTTCATGTTATTATCACCATTCTCGGCCGATTCCCACCGATGTCATTGCGCTTGTGCAGACAACAGTGGCGGGGTAAAGAGACAGGCGGGGGATCAGGTCGATTGAATTGGATAGGATAGGATAGGGCGATTTAGGAGACGGAGGTCGCTACCTTTGCAAACCCGTTCAGTCGTGTTCACCTGAGTGCCATCTTCCATAGTATGAATGGTGAAGTCGATCTCCGGGACAGGCTTCTTCTGGCGGATTGCGCGGATGGCATTGTCGACGTAAGCGTTGTGCTGCTGCTGTTGCTGCTGCTGCTGGTTATCGGCGGTGTTGCTAGGGTTGGGAGACGCCTGCTCGACTCCGGCGTCCATGTTGGGCGGTGGGCTGCGCTGCGCTGCGCCGTTGCGGGACGAGGGTTTGATATGCTCACCCGCGCGACGCCTGGAGGTAAAGTGCTGATAAGCGATAATAGGCGATACTTTTGAGAGACAGGTGTTTCAAATTCAGAGTTGGGAATTCAGAGTTCGCCGGGTGGGTTCTGCTTGACCGCAAAAGCTAAGGGATATCGGTTCCAAAAGACAAAAAAGATAGGCAGTAGGTAGACTAGAAGTCGGTTAGGTTAGGTTTGGGTTGCTCTACCTAACTGGGAAGGGGGAAGAGTGAGGATGGACAAGGATGGCACGAGGGCTGGAAAGGTGGGAGGGCTCGAAGCGGCGATTCCCCAGTCCAGTACTTTCGGGATGTTTTAAGGCAGATAGAGATGGTGGTACATATACGTAGCGTAGCGTAGGGAAAGGAGGTAGAATGGATATATGTCTTGGTAGGTATTGGGCGGCGAAAACAGAAAGCGGGCAAACAGGTATCTTCTAATCCACTGTGAATTGAAGGCAACCAACCAGTCGGTGTACCTTGGACAGATACCGCACCTGCGTACATGTAGCTAGTCCTACCTCTCTACCTCTCCTCCTCAAAGAATGTGGGGTCGTTTTTTTAAGGAGGAAAATCTAATGGGGGGCAACACCTGCCTCCCCTACCTGCATAGAGCACTCTGTAGGAGTGCTCCTCTGTACCTAGTACCTACCTTTGACCTGAACCCGAGCCCTGTCCTGAGAAAGATCCACTTCTCATAACCCGATATGAACAACAATTTGCATAATTTTCAATACATACTATCTTACCGTAATTGCAGAGAAACACAGACCGTCTGTTATAAAACGGATTTTACCATGCATGTTTTAACTGTCAACTAAGGCAGTGACGGCTGGCTGACCTCTGAACTGACTGACATGCCAGGCGGCCCTGCCACCGTACACCCACAAAAGCAGTACCTTAGAAGTTGCACCTAAGAAGTTTCTCTCTTTTACTTCACCTTACGATTAATATACATATGGTACTGTAGGAGGCAGGTACGACAGACAGTGTATAAGGGTTACCCCTCACGGTAGCTTCTAGGTCTAGCTCTATTATTCCTACAACATCAATATCCACCCAAAGTTGCTACAGTACCCCAAATTTGAGCCTTACCTCTTCTACGGAAGCCAATTGTGACACCCCCTATATCATCAATACATGTCCGATGACTGCATCTCTGGATATGGCCCTCAAGCGACTCTTCCAGCGTCCGGCGACGCTAGCGATTGTTCGCTGCGAGATGTATCTGACTCCGTGTGCGATCTTTCAACTGTGACAAACAAGAATCCGATTGTCAGTTCCGACGGCATCAACATCCCAACCTTCCAACATGCGTCCACCTCTGGTGCCCTGAGCCACTCCCTAACATCCACAGTCGTAGGGTGTGGAATGGTATATTACTGGTGATTTGAGACTCTGGCGTCTCTTCTCTTTTTCTTCTTTGGCCGACATCTTGAAACGTACGTATGCGATTGAAATTCGACATTTTATTTCCCCCATATGATTGAGAATATTTGTCTTGACATGTTGACTTCACCTTACTTATGCTGCTGGCCCCCTCCATTTCCAATCATGATACACCACATAACATGTTCTTGCTTGCACTTTTCATGTCTTGATCTTGTAGACGATCAAGAAGATGTGCTATTCCATCTAACTTGCTTGATGCGACATCCTCAGCCCCAGCCCCCTCCCCTTTCCCCCTTCTCCCCCTCACTTTAATAATGACTGCCTGCTAATTGAAGTTCATATTGCAAAGACACACACGTAAGTATTTTGTCCCCCGTTGACTTTTTGTCTTTGGGCAACTGTTCACACCATATTAGACAAGAGCAAACCAAAGTACGTTTTCCTTTGTTGCAAAGCCAATCAGCTAGGAGCTGTTGTGAGTATCTAGATAAAGCGAGTTAACATCTTAACTGTTCAGAGACGTACAATCATGGTATGCTTGAGACCCACACACTTCCTTGTTACATATATCTGGTTCGAGAGCTAACTGGTGGCAGACCCGACGCCAGCGCCGTGTAAGCATTCCGACTTCAAGAGTTGCAACACTTCCATTTTAAGAGATCAGGTTCCTATGAAATCTGAGGACTACAACTGCATCCTTGATCCTCTTCTTCGACTTGCTAACGCATAGATACATTATGACAGAACCACCCCCACCAAGTAAGTTCGTGATCTCGCACCCCTTTACTTTGCACCGTTCTTCATCCGAAATCTTCCTTCTTTCACTGCTCATGCCTAGTCATTAAATCGCAGCTATCTACACATCCTTTGAACGGCTCTATACTTACAATTGTTGCACTAGGACCGCCGCCCTCGCCCGGCGTTTCATACTTCTTATACTCGAGTGTATAAGCTGCTTATATAATATATAAGCGTTAAAAACACCGCGATTATACAGCATATAACTTGCATATTGTACTAGCCTGGTAGGGGAGGGTCTCCAGCTATGAAAGGTGGCGGATGTAGGTGGGCTCCCCAATTCCTTCACGGTTGGCATCCTACTGGCTATAGGCAAGTGGACATGAGCAGCACAACCAATACATCTGACACCCTGATCTCGAACCCGATCATTCCTGTGAAAACTGACTATGTGATTAGCAAAATGCCCAACCGGGCACAGAGGCCGTATGCCCACAAATGCCCTCGGAAATTCGAAACAGAAGCTAACACACAGCCCCCAGTACGCCAACCAACAATTGGAGGTAAGCATATCAACCTGGAAACTTTGTATGGACCACTAAATGGAACTGATTCTTACTTTGGTAGCGCCACCGCGCCCGTCTCGCTGTGAGTTGAAATTCTGAATGATACTTATTCGCATAGAAATGCAACCTTTTCCACACTTACAAAAGCTTACATTCTAAACAGGAAGCCATCACCGCCGAGAGAGTAAGAATGGACAGTAATCCCTTCCTCGAGCACGAACTGACATATACCGTTCTCATAGACCACACAAGCCAATATCCGGGTAAGAAGCTAATACAACCTTTTATCAAAATACAGCTAACTATTATTATAGTACCATGCAGACCAAGCTGCCGTAAGATATTTCCGCTAAAACTATATATACGCTTACTTGTTATACTTACACGCTGATAGATTTGGCAGCGCCGGGTGGAGGTGAGCTTCCCATGTTACTTATATTACTTATACGTATAGCTAACAATATACCCTTAGGACTGGAACCTCAATGGTGTAAGTCTGTAGTGGATCAGAAATACAGTCGTTATTGTGCTAACTAGCATCATAGTCGATTGAAGAAGCCGTCAACGTATATAAATAATCACTGATCTTTTACCCTCGGTAAATCTCCTGCTAACATAAAGAATAGCGAGAGGTCGGCGCGGCCGCCCTTCGGGTGGTAAGTATTACACCTTTACTACAAATAAACTTTTGCTAGTACTTACAATTCCAGCAGGCGAACGATGCCCCGGCCGCCGCTGGCGCTGGCGCCGCCGCCAACAACGGTATTAGCAAGTGTGCCTCTTGATTCCTTTCAAATTGCTAACAACCATAAGACGCGCACACGTATCGGAACTGCACGGCCAAGAAAGAAAGGAAGTAATTAATGAAGGAAACGAGACGAAGGACAAATGTACCTGGGTTCATTTAATACACGAACGGACAAACCAAAAACCGGCCTCAAACTTCGTGTGACGAACATCAGACTACCAGAGGACTTTCTAGTATAACAGAAAGGCATTTCATGAGCCAAGATGTCCCCTTAAGTGCCCCTTCGGCTCCGTGACATAAGAGTGGAATAACAGGGCGTATTACATATGTAATATATACCAATTTAAACTTTTATCCAAGCTTAATACGATAATTTGATTAGTTTATCTTGCATTTATTAGTTATACAGTACGCCCCGTTATTCCGTATGTCACGGAGCTGAAGGGGCACTTAAAGGGATAGGTAACGGCTGGATTGCCTGTTGAGCTACTTTGTTTGTAGAGCGACTTCCACGAGCGACCATCCTGTAATGCTGGGACGGTTTTGAAAGCTACAGTACCTATACTAGGTAGAGCCGTTTTAAGAGCTGAAACCGTTCTAAAGTCCATTTCTCTCTGCATAAAACAATGCATAAATGCACATGGGCCGTTTTAGACTCACCTAACTGATTTGGAAGTGCGCCAAGCCTAGTACTAGTCAAGGACTATCTCCCGTGATCTCATCTAGAGTTACCTGTCAGCCCAAGCAAGCATCGATCATATAAGAGGTATAGATTTGGGGGCAAAGAGGGGCTATCTACCTACTACCTACCTAACTACCTAGGAGCTAGTAGTAATAGGATCTTGAACAGCCGAACACGACATACTGACGAGTGTCCAAAGACCAATTGGAATCAAAATATCATTCGGGTGCTACAATAATCATAGAGCCAGCTATGCGGGTATATGCGATACAGATATGCGTGACTAATTTGATTCTATCCATACATGCATGTTTCTACACTTCTTCATCGGTACATACTTACTCACTTACGTACCTAGTCATTCAGGGTGAGGGGTACATGACCCTGGACTCAGCTCAGCTCTCATGTACCTACGGGAGAGGCAGCCCGCCCTCGCATAACAGGGACAAGGGGAGAATGATTCTGGTACAAAGTAGGGTCTGTCCGGATCAATGACAATAACACAAGGCAGACACTGGTGCCTAGTATTCTATCCAATGCTCACGTGCATGTTAAATCGAATTGTCTTGTCTTAGATCGTAATAGGACTCGGATATCTACCTATGATCAGGGTGTTGCCAAGATATCTCGCTTACAGTAGATACTATAAGTAGGTAGGTATGTTCTAGGCGTATTCCGGGGCAGATTCCGGGGGAGGATGTGATGACGATTCATGCAATAGGTAGTCTAGTATTCATCTATGTGAGTACCTAACGCCAGGTGTATATGCTTCCGGTCCCTCCTCCTCTATGGCGCACAATATCCTCCGTCGATAATAAGATCAGTACCGGTGGTATAAGAGGACGCATCTGACGCCAAGTATAAATACGCTCCCTTCAGCTCTCTAGTCTCTCCCTCTCGCCTGGAATTATTGTAAGCGTCTAAACCTCTACGGTCTTGGGCAGTGAGCAGTAGACGACAACTTACCCCATTGGAATCTTGTCTTTGAAGACCTTCTTCGTGGCCTCGGGAATGAAGTTCGTAATGTCGGTCTTGATGTAACCCGGGGAGACGGAATTTGCACGCGCAAACCCTGTCCACTCCACAGCCAAGGATTTGCCTATACAAGTAGTCATGTCGTCAGCCCGGCGCACGCATACGATCTCTCACGTCGCAATTGATCCAATCAATCAATCCATCCATCCATCCATATTCTACCGAGGCGGGGCAGGATAAGGCAGGACAAGACGGAATAAGACAAAACAAATTAAAGCAAAACAAAACAAAACAAAACAAAACAAAAACACAAGATAAAACAACACAAAGCCTTACAAGCCTGGACAACCGCCGCCTTGGAGGCGTTGTACACGGTCTGCATCTGCGGGATGTTCACGATGCTGGCGCTTATGCTAGCCGTGCAGATGAAGCTGCCCGTGAGGTAGTTCTCGAGCGGCCTGCCGTCGGCCGTCGTGCGCTCCTTGTGCTGCCGCCGCCAGTGCAGCGCGGCCGCCTTGGCGCAGTAGAACGTGCCCTCGACGTTGACCTTCAGCACGTCCGACATGGTGTCCAGCGGCCCGTCGATGAACGACCCCTCCTCCCACGCGATGCCCGAGTTCGCGACGAAGACGTCCAGCCGGCCGTTGAACTCGCGCACGATCTCGTCGACGGCCGCCTTTACCGACTCGTAGGCGTTGATGTTGACCTGGTAGGCCTTGCCTGCATATGTGCGTGTCTGTTAGCGGGAATAGATCTGCACTCTGTTTTGGAGAAACCAGACGGCATACGTCTGCCACGGAGACTAATTGGGATATGCACGGGAGATAGGTCGATGGAAGATTCCTTACACTTCACCCCGAACTTCGCCTCGATGTTGGCCGCCTCGTCCAGCGCCTTCTTGTTCGAGTTATACCAGATCGCAACGTTTGCGCCGGCTTCGGCGAGCGCGTGAGCTACCGCCAGACCAATGCCTGCACCCGCTCCAGACACGATTGCTGTCCTGCCCTTGAGAGAGAAGAGGGGCATGACAAGTTCCGACTGGGGGATCGGCGTGTTGTCGTGGGGGAAATGTCCCGTATTCTGGTCCGCCATCTCGGCTATCGGTCGCGTACCTCTAGTCTATGTAGCTGTAAAATCTATACGGAATAAGCGTGAGTGAGTGAGTGAGTGAGTGGTGAGTGGGTGAGGTCCGAGGTAATCGTCCAGACAGCGTAGAGAGAGAGCGCCTTCAATAGAACCCGCGTACGGGGAGTGCGAATGGATGCGAAAAGGGAGCAGCAAAACGACGAGTTAAAGTTAACACGGATTGATAGAGAGCTACGGGGTATTTAATTTATACATGCACAGAGTTTCCCCCGATCGAATTTTGCCCATGTTTAGATCCTCGATCGAAATGCAGGCCGCTTCTTCTAGATGGAGGGGTTGTACGGACAATAATGGCTGATTGCTAGACCCCGTAATGCAAGCAACGGCAACGGACCGAAAGCAGTGACGTGTATGTGCAGCGTGTTGCAGTGTGTCGCAGCGGGCAGGTCAGGATTTGTCGGACGGAGATATCCCGGTAGCCGCATGTAATTTCCTACCTATCTAGTAACCGCGCGTATGGCGCAAGGCACATGCTTCGCGTCCCAAGACGGATGCGAGGATAACCTCTTCTTAGCGGCGGTCCGAAAGCCGCCGACTGAAAGGTGGAGGACGAACACGAGGGGTAGGTGGACCTAGGGGGGGTCTATCTTATTCGCGTCAAGCTTTTTTTTGTTAGAAGTTAACATTATGTTATCGCATGTTTACCTCAAGCGATGTAGTTCAAGCTCTCTCCGCAGCGACCACGAGAAGATTAAGCTCTGCATTACAAACACAATCTATTTATAAGACAAACGCCGATAGGTAAATCTGACGTACTAGTACAAAGCTAAGTTATATAGGGTGGAATTGAACCAGCGTAGTCATAAAAACAACCTAAAGGGAGCCTTTAAAGTAGACCTATATTTGTTGTTCTAGTTATTTTAAAGCTAGGTTTTTTTTATTATATATAATAGGTGGGAGCTTAAACCCTAGGTTTTATTTATTATTTTGGTTTAAGGTTAAAACTTTTTATATATAACTTGTTAAGCTAAGTTTAACCTAGCCTGGCATATAATTTGTTAGGCAGGCTATTTAGTATTTTAAAATTAAGCCTGTTAAATAACTTTAATTTTTATTTAGTATTTTTTTTATTAGATTATTTATTTAGTATTTTAATATTAAATTTTTTAAATAATTTTAATTAATATTTAAAAGTTGTTTTATTAAATTTATTAATTATTAATTTAGTATTAAATTTATTAAATGTTTTTAAAAATAGTTTAAAAAGTATTAAATAATTTTAAAAGTTATTTAATATTTTATTTATTAAAAATAATTAAATAATATTTAATTAGTTATATTTTAAATTTTTAAAAATTTTTTTAAAAATTTAAATTATTAGTTTTATTTTTTTATTATATATTTTTTATTTAATTAGTTTTTAATAAATATTTAAATAATTTTTTTAGTTTTAATATAAAAAAAATAATAATATATAAATAATTTTAATTATAATTTTTATAATAAATTTAATTAAATTTTATATTTTAAAGTTTTATTTTTTTAAATAAAATTAATTTAAAAAATAAAAAACTTAAAAAAAAATAATTAGTTTTTAAAATTAAAATATATATTTAAATTTTTTTTTTTATTATAATATTTTTAATATTATTTATAAATAGTTATAATTATAAGCTTATTTTTAATTTTTTAATATAAATTTTTAAATATTTTATTAAATATTTTATAATTTTTTTAAATATAAATAATAAATATTATAATATATATTTTAATATATATTAAATATATAAACTATATAATTTTTTTAAAAATAAATTTATAATATTATAAATAAGTTTATAATATTTTATTTAAATATAAATATAATTTTTTTTTTTTTTTTTTTTTTTTTTTAA